>PHNY01124806.1:0-12051 GCA_003724115.2 Anethum foeniculum | reverse complement strand
TCTTTTCTTTCTCTGTAAGAAAAACAAAGAACATTCAGCTTCTTTGTTTTCGAAGCCAGAACCATCATTCTGGTAGCTGTAGTATTCGATTTACTTGTATAAAGTGAATTGAAGTATCTCTACGTGTTCTTGCCTTTACATTTCTGCATGCATACACAGCACACACAGAAACGGCTGACAGATTACAGAAAACTCATATCAACCTATTTTTTTTAAAACTATCCATTAACCCCCCCCCTGTCTAGTTACTTGTGTTACTCATAGTTAACAACCAATCTAAGACATTTCATTTCCCTATATGTGTAGTTGGTTACGATATATATTATTTGCAGGCAATAATATGCCTATGTTTTCAAAGATTCCGAGAAATAAATTATAGCTTTTTAATTATTCAACCTCACTAAATGACAATGTCAAACAGTGGAAGTGTCTAGAGTCCTTAAATGTAAAGGTAAATACCTCAATTCATCTAATCGAGCTGCATATACAATATATTGATATTTTTTACCATCTCAATCTTTTCTATGCTCTAAAGATGCATCTTAAAGTTATATACCAATTATAATGACTCGACATATATTGCAGCAACTACCATAACTTACAATAGTGTGATGTAAAATCTCTTCAAAAAACATGTATTACAAAGGTTCAGTATAAGCCTATTATGACTAAAGACTCTTCATATTATTAATATATGACTAATATAGACTTTGACGATATATCTATTTTTTTTAATTTTTTGTCGATACCAAATTCCAGGTGCGTGTCATGTAGTATTTTATGTTATCTTGACTAAACTAACTAACAGATTTAAATAAATAAAAGAATGTTACCTCTACAATGATCTTGTCACTGTCCTTCAAGATTGGACCAAGCAAACCACTTGCTACTCGTATATAATGGTTGTCCATTTATTGTTGACTCGGGTCCGGAAGAGAAACAACGGCTAATTTAAGCACCACTTCATTTCGAACGGATTGATTCACCTCACGTGTGGGTAAAGAACGAACCATCTGCCACACTGCATCTAAGATCTCCGACATCATCATAAAAATTTCATCAGGAACATCAATTGCAGATTGAGATTTGACCATTTTTTGTTTCTTAATCACTTGTAGTGCATCCCATGCTCCCAGAAGCTCTATCAAGGTGTCTTGGGGATAAAGGTTGATCTTCCCCTTCCTTGGGGATCTTCCCTCAACCAGTACAATAACCTCTTTCTTGCGATGAAATTCCCTTTGGCTACAATGGGATGCTGGTTCTTCAATAAGCTCAAATTCAGGTGTCAATTGAGTTCGTACATGTTTCATTTTTTCCTGCAAAATGTGAAGTCAAGTCACAAAGTTAAATTATCCAGGAATAATGGTACTTATAATTTGTTGAATTTGCATTGAAGAAATAAATTAATTTGTATATGTATTTATCACTATAGCTCTGCATTCTTTATAGTCATATAATGTTCTTTTGGTTGAGATAAATAGAGCAGAATAAAATGTGACAATTTTGTAGTCGTAATCGTAACAATAAACATAAAGCATATCATTTGAAATTCACCAACAAGTAGAATCTTTGTCATTTATGACTCTAAAGAAGCCTATAAATAAAATATACTCTCATTTACCTAACAACAAACACAAAATATATCATTTAAAATGAAACAAAGAGCTCTGGCAAAAAAAAAAAAGAAACAAAGAGCTCTAAATTAATTTACTGATACATATATAACAAGTATTCTATGTTGAAGAAAGGATCATATGTGACGACAAGTGTAAAGAGTTCTGTAGGTTTTTGACCGTCAATACGTGGATAAAATGAGTATCAAACTGTGTAGCCAATAAACAGCCAAAAGTCCTCTTATAGAGGGTTATCACCTCGACCAAGTTTTTCTAGTAGTTTAAATATAAAACACTTTTCATTCTATCCAGATGACTAAACGTACACAACTCCTGTATAGATGACGTATTCTTATTCATTGAAAAAATAAGTAAATCATACGAGATTTTAAAACGATCAAAACAATAACTTAAGCTGGTATTTGAAAATCATGCATGAGAAAATTTGGATGTCTAGGCTTAAAATGAAATCCCAAGCCCATTAAGATTTTATTTGAAGAAAAACATTTTGAGAAACCGTGAGTTAGAGAAACATATAGGGCATGTGTTGCTTTAATTATTTCTTTCGAGCGGGCCGAGGATTGTATATTATTCATATGATTACACATTTTAGACATATGTTATCAAATTACACTACGAGAATAATGATAATGATAATGCCTATGCTTGACTCTACTAGTAGAAAGGCTACGAGGAGTACGACGAGAGCATTGTTAGATGCCAAAGCTCCACTTATGGATCTCATTTACCGCTGGTTCATATAGCAATGAATCAGTATTATTCGTGATGTGGTTATAATAGAACATGGGAGACCGACACATTATTACACTTACTAGGTATCATTGAAAACATTGACAAATTTTGTTTTGAACAAGAGTGGAAAAGCCTGGACACACACACACACACATACACACACACACACATATATATATATAAAACAAACCTACAGATATTGCACAACTAGTTGAGTGGGATCGTACGCTATAATCATGAATTATTCGTCGGTGATAGGCAACTCTCCTTTAGCCTCCCTTTCTTCATTTATTTCCTATCATATAAAAAAAATCACGAAACAGTTGTGCGGGAATAGAAAATGAAAATACAGACTAATTAATCTAATTACAAGAGAAAATCGTACAAAATGCCTTCGTTCAAATGGTTGGACCCCGCTATGGAGATAAATTCAACCGTACTCCGGGCGTTCTGGCCATTAGTGGACAATTTTTCAAAATTTTCATCCTCCCAATAATCGCATATAGAATTTCATGTGCGCTAAGAGAAGTAGTAGGGCTTGAATCCTTCGTCCATAATCGAAATCTTTCTCACTATATCCACACTCCAATAAATGCTTCACCTTATCCACGAGTCGGCTTCTCTCAATACCAAGAAAAGACTTTCAATTCCTATGCAATTAAGCTCTCACAACTTGGTCCCCGTCTTCATCTTCATAATCATGGGGATAAACATAATATTTTTTCCAAACCAAATTGCATAGTATTAATAAAAAAATATGGAACTGTAAATATCACGTGTAAATTGCATAGTATTAGGCGGAAGGTAAAAAATGTAGGTGCTTACTTACTTTAAAATCCTTGTACTCGTGTTGTAAAAAAATTCATGTGAAGATCCATTTGTCCAAATCGTCTATTCATCAAATTTCATGTGAACAATGTGCCATCAAGTTTTCTTGAGTTTAGTATCCAAGGAAATGTAACAACACAATGAAAAAGGATTAGATTAAATACGCTTGCACACATTAATGCAACTCATCAATCCGATCAATCAGTCATATTTAACAAGTTCTCTAATAATAAAATCTGAATGGAAAGAAATCAAACAACAAAAACAACACTAATTATATAAAAAAGACAATAGCACCTAAAGTTCGACATGATATATCAACAGAAAAATAAATCCTCTACACCAATTACGTACTTAACAAAAATATACAGCGATCAAACAACCTGCATATAGATAGTTACATAATTAAAAATATGAAATTGAATTATTTAGGTAATTGTTCATACTCCGCTAATGTATTTAATTGAATTTGCATAGATAGATCAATAAACAAAATTATAAAATTATTAATCATGCTAATAACAAATTTCTAAGTAATTAAATTAATAACGAATTTTAGAAACATTTTGACACTTCATTTTGTAGAGTATCTTCATTGATTTTGTTCTTTTCTTGAGTTGAAACACTTTCATCAACTAATGATCTCTTTGTTATTAGAACCGTGTACCATGATGATTTCTCATTCAAAATATTTGGTGCATAGTACATTTGATGGGTTTGACTAGCCAACACAAACAAGTCTTCGGCTTTTAGTTTTGATTTGACATCCATCGTTATCATCCGGTGTTTAATGACTTTGACATATTTTGTATGATCAAACTAATGATATTTGAAAATGATCACTTTATGTCCATTATTATAGAAGAGCTTTAAAATTTCTTCTATTCTTCAGTAATTGTTTCCTAACTTTCTTCATAAGAAGTCACTACAATTACAAATGTATTAAATTTGAAAACAAAAAGTAATGAAAAAGTGCAACTTTGATATTAAGAAAAAATACATTTCTCACCTATGACAATTATACCAGAATTCGGTGAAATGAGCTCATTAGCGTTTACGCAATTAAATTTGTAACCATTGTACTTGCATGCTTTATAAGACTCCACTTTATTTAACGGACGTCTTATTAGATCTATAAAAAATTTTCCTGAACTCTTCATCATCTTATACCTAAAAATAATATGTGACAAATATAATATATTCAAAGTTTATAAATATGTGTGCATGTGTAAAATGAAATGCATACCCTTATGTCAAACCAATCTCTAAATTGTTTTTTTTTTGAAACTATTTTTCTACATTATTGAGATATGTGTATTGTCGTTGTACCAACTTTTGAAATCCACTACATATTCAAGTTAAACAATCAAAAATATATATTGTGAACTAAATTAAATTTAACAGTGTGACTTAAAAGTATCTTACCGCAAGTACTTTGCAACCTCCGACAAATTAAAAAGAACATAGTATGCCACTAGTTCATATTCATCACCACTCAAGTTTCTATCTTTAGTCCATAGACTAGGATATGGAGGATATATGTACACTTTTAACAAAATTGTCATCATGAAATATTCGGGAGGCCTTGTTTCCTAATAATTTATGATGCACTATTCCATTTCTGGAATCAAAATACAACGTGTAAAAGTGTACACATTTCTCAGTATAGCCTTATGCTATTGAACACTCCACTTGAGCATTGTTTCCCACTTTCAATTTCCATTTGTGCAAGTATCTTTCAGTAAAATACATCCAACGGCCATTAGCTGGGCCACCCAACTTACACTCGGTTGTTAAATATAGTGGCCAATGCTTCAGAGGATAAAAAAGACCATGAGTGAAGACGGATTCAAGTTTAGACAATATCATCACTATATCTTTTTCCATTTTTTCCAAATCATAGTACTTGAGACTTGAAGAGCATAAATCTTGAAAGAAGTTGGACAATTCATTAATAGGATTAGCTACATGCTTTAATATAAGGTCATGACGAATGATAGGCAACATCTTTTGCATGAAGACGTGACCATTATATGATTTCATACCACGATCAACAATGCAACCCTTTTCAAAGTTTCAATAAGATAATTTACTTAAAATAACTTATGAATTTGTTCTTTTGAAAGTGTGTATGATGCATGTGGTTCTGTGACATCACCTCGAATCCATAACTCACAGTGTACACGTAATTCTTCACAATCATTTCTTGATTTTGTGTTATCTTTTATCTTTTTCGCATCACCAAGAATTATATAGAAAATATTGTCAAAGAGATTCTTTTATGTGTGCATAATGTCAATGTTGTGACGAAGGTTGAGTGTCTCCCAATATGGAAGCTCAAAAAATGGAGGAAAACGAGTCCAATTATGTGTCACGCCATAATCTCTCGATTTTATCCTATGTGACTTTCTTGGAAGGGAAACTCTATTTGCTCACACATTACCTTTGCCCGGACCCCTGAATGTTGAGTACAAACTAATCGAGTCTCTACACTTCCAAAATCTAGTACTCCTTCTTAGGCGGTCATCTCCCTCCAAAAAATATCGAGCAGTGTCATAAAAACTTGTTTTGTCACCATATTTGAGTTGTTTACCTTTTATTTCTCCCCTGCAAACTGGACATGATAACTTACCTTTAGTGGACCGCCCGCTAAGCATGGCAAGTCCAGGGAAGTTACTAATTATCCATAAAAGTTCGGCCTTCATGATAAAATTTGTGCATGAGTAAATGTCATATGTTTCCACCACATTATGCCACAACACTTTTAATTCATCAATTAAAGGCCTAAGATAGACATGTAAGTCTTTTTTCGGATCTGTCGGCCTGGAAATAAGAAGAGGCATGAACATATATGGAGCCTTAGGATACATAGAGGGAGGAAGGTTGTACACAACAACCACCACATGCCATACAGTATACACCTTCGCGTGTTTCTCGTGAAAGGGGTCAAATCCATTTGTAGAGAGCCTGAATCTTACATTTCGAATCTCTTTTGAAAATCTTTAAAATCTTCAATCAAATTATTTTCATTCATCTCCATCTATTAGGTGAATTAATTCACCTTCAACTGCATTTCTATCGTGGTGCCATCTCATACATTTTGCAGTCTTCCTGGTCATGAATAAACGTTGTAATCTCGTGGTAACAGAAAAGTAACGCAAGTATTTTCGTGAGTTCTTCTGTTTTTTAGGATCTTTTTGCTTATGGTATCAGTCTTTATTGCATATCTTGTCAATATGTTCCATCCACAATTTTCTCACAAGCATTAATTTTCTCATACTCCATACACAATTCTTTAATCATCATTTGCACGGTGTAGTACTTTTCAGACAATTTATGATAATCAAGCAGTACTAATCCGATAAGATAAAGCAAGTCATCAAAGCCATTATCACTGCAGTTATGCTTGTTTTTTTACTCAAGCAACTTCATTGAGAACTCCAGTGTTGTAAAATTGGTATTTTTGGATAATTTGGTTCAAAAGCAGTATTCACCATCTTGTAAAAAAATTTTGCTGTTTCATTATGTTCTTCCTAAAAATCCTCACAATCCTCAAAATCATTATCATGTGCATCATACATATTATTGTCTCTGTAGCCAAAACTCGTTCCAACCTCGACTTGTGACATATCTTTCTCCCTATGACAATCTCATCTAGTATACCATTGTATGGTAACATTTCGATACAAATCAATTTTCACAGTACTAAGATTCTTAAAGAACTTATTTTCCCCTTCAAGATGATCTATAACAAATTCAATGAATCTATCCGCACTAACTTTATATTCTTCCGTTAAGTATTTTGCCTCATTAAATCGGCTATGATCAATTCAACTACGATCAGATACCATCAACAAATGCGCACATATATGAAATTATTAACCACTAACAATATCAACATATCACAAATCTATCATCATATTAGTAAAATAAATAAACAACAATTGATTAATTTTTAACAACAGATTCAAATTACTCAAATCATTTCTACATATAAAAAAGTTATACAATTATATAAAAAGATATAAATAATGACATACAAAATTCATAAAATATAAAAATAAATAAAATTGATAATTACATTTATAAATTCAACCCAAACCAGTTGAATTAATATTTTAATGGGAAACAGTCAAATTTAAGGGTTTCTTTTAGATTTATGTAAATACAATTAAAACTTATTACAATATCTAGGAATAAATATTACAATTAACTAAATTTTTTTTATACTTTTACTTTTCAAATACGGTTGGATTACTTTAAGAAATTATAAATAAATTATAATACATACCCTAAACCTTAAGTCCATAACCCCTGAACTAAATATCTAACCATACTAACTACTCAAATGTTCCGATTTAAGAACAATTTTATTATTAGCTCAATAATATTTTTTAAAAAAAATAATAGTGAATGGAGCATGTAGACGTCGAACTCTTGTAATTTTTTCGTAATTTTGAAATTAATTACACAAATATTTAAATTTTGGAAAATTATCAAATTTAAAAAAAAAAGTTAAAATTTTCCTATCATGTTTATTTTTATTTTTACCAAAAAAAATTGTACATATAATGAATGTTATCCTTATATATATTGTATTATTTTTATAATATGCAAATATTTTTTTTAGTTTTCTGAGATTTTATTTTCAACCGCATTTTGTCACTTTTATTATTTCAACCGATTTCAGTTGAAATTGTTTTTTTTTTTAATTTTGGGCTTCTTATTTGGCGTGGAAGTTATGTTCTCTTCAGCAAATTCAAACATGAAGACGAAGAGAGAGAAAATATATTAACAAATTGTTGTTTTTTAATTTTGGGCTTCTTATTTTTTTTTAATTGTTGAATTTAGCTCCGGTTAAATTGTGCAGTTTTATTTGGCCTTGTTTTCTTGTAGTGATGTATATATATTAACTTTAACAAATCGAAGACTAGATTAATCAACAATATGAATCTGGCTTTATACTTGTTCCATTTGATTTTTTTTTAGATGTCATATGAATTTTAATTACTAAATTAATTCCCTTTCAAAAATAAAAAGATATTTCTGCAATTTCGAATTTATATTTATACATATGCACATAAAAATTAGAACAAACGACTTTTGTGGATGGAAGTACTGCTGACATACTGAGTCGACCTACTGAACTAGTCTATTGTACCCAGAAAAACGACAGGTTTAAATTACGAATTTTCTCAAAACCTCTGATCTCTTGTTACTCCAGGAACTTCCTAATTACGAAGTGCTATTTTACTTCGCAGAATGATGGTTATTGGTAAACATGATAACGGAATAAAAACTTCTTAATTATTAAAGCAACGGATAAAATAAAAACTTCTTGATTATTAAAGCAACAGATAAATGGATGTTTAGTTCATGATTAAATCATTATTGTTAATAGAATCAGAACCTCAATCTCATATTATAGTGTCTTGATTGACAATTTAATGTTGGAAGTGAATCACATTCCGATTAAATGGTTAAAACATACATCTTTATTCTTTAAGATATCATTTCACCCATTGTCATTAATCTCATTCCATTACCCCTCGTTCTCATTCCCTAATCTCATTCTGATCGCCTACTCAATCGCACCCCAAGAACTATGTAAATATTTATATACATAGTTCTTGGGGTGCGATTGAGTTTTTGTATTGTGTACACAAGATGTACTTTCTTGGTGTTAAAGGGATTTACTTTGAAAATAGGAAAAAAATATTTTAAAAATAATACTCGTTGCTCAATTATTTTAGATAAACAGTTGAACATTTATATATTAGTTACATAATTATAATTATATAATAAATATACGAGAAATTAACTTGATGTAGAAAAAATTATATAGATAAACGAAACTTACTGATAACTATATTTTGGATTAGTTTACATTATACAACTATAATAAATATACCAAATTTTTGGTTACTTTAATTATTTAATATAATAAGCTGGTCCGTTGTGAGGAGAAGCAGAGAAGAGATTTTTAGGGGAGACTATTAGATAGAAAGTTCCACTGATGTCTATTCTGCATTAGCTGTTAGCCACAACTTTTCTTATTCTTTGGCAAACATAAGTACAATCTAAACCATACGAGATTACAATTTGACATCCATGTCTCATCTTATAATACTATAAACCAATGACTTAGCTCTATGCAGTACAAACCCCTCTAGACTGGTAACATGTCATCGTCACTTGTATTATTCAAAACCGACCTCTTCCTTGTATATAAAATTCCACATGCATGCAGTCATGGTGCATGACTCGGTGATTCCCTATCATCTTAACGCGTCGAAGCATCCCTTTTATAAGTATCTATCGTATACTAACCATGTACACTACGCATATACTAGTACGTCTACGTACACTAGCTATTCATGCAGGTGAATTTGCCTATAAAAAGGCTGCGGCTTCTCTATATTAAACCATAATTTACTTCATCAATAAAACTTAAATCTTTCCTGATTTCAGCTAAAGAAAGTTGGTAAATTTACATGGATACTAGAATCTTTCATTTTTCAGCCTTCTTGGCCTTGAAGTTTCTGCTTCTTTTCACTCTCTGTAGCGTTGTTGTGCATGGCGCTACGACATCAATTTGTAACCAAACTCCTTATCCCGAACTATGTAATTCATTCATGGTTTCAACTACAACCTCAAATGAAAACCAGTTCATAGGGCTCCGTGACTCGGCCATTTCTGCCACATTGGATAGAGCCGAGCAAACGTATCATGCCATATCAGCTATGGACGTTAGCTCGTTCGAGGAACGAGCTAAGTCAGCTTGGGCTGATTGTTTGGAGCTGTATGAGGATAGTGTTAACCGGATTAACCGTTCCATAAACCCTAATATTCCAAAAACTGAAAACGATATACAAACATGGCTTAGTGCAGCTCTCACTAATCACCAAACATGCAAAAACGGTTTTCTTGATTTTAACCTACCTTCTTATCTAAATTCCTTGCCCTTTGCCCAAAGTAATATTTCCAAGTTTGTTAGTAACTCTCTTGCCATAAATAAGGCCACTTCAGCAACCTTACTATCTAGTGAGAAAAATCTAAAAGGTCGTCGTCTACTGAATCACGACGACTTTCCGGAATGGATGTTGGCAGCTCACCGGAAGCTTCTTCAGGCTGCACCAGAAGCTGATTTGGTGGTGGCAAAAGATGGTTCCGGTGATTACATGACCATTTCGGAGGCAGTGGCTGCTTCTGTTCAGAGAAGAAGCGGTACTGGTAGATTTGTTATATACGTGAAAGGAGGTGTATACGAAGAGAATGTTGAGATCACGAAATCGATGAAAAATTTAATGCTTGTTGGTGATGGAATTGATGCCACAGTTGTTACGGGCAGTAAAAATTCTCAAGATGGTACAACAACAACATTTCGCACGGCAACTTTTGGTAAGCTTCATGCATTTTTAATAATGATTTTTTTCTAATATAATTGTCTTTGACACAAACGAAAATAGTCTAGGCACGTGCATGTCTTCACTCAAATTTGATACTCACGTGCTAAAAAATATAAGAAAAATACTTCGCGCACAAAATCAGATACAATTTTTTTTACAAAATAACATGTGTCAAATTTTGATTTAAATGGCCGTCGTATTCACATAAATAACATCATTAAAGTATTTCAATTTATTTACCATATTATCTTATGCAAAAATTTAATTATATCTAATTTTGTAAACATAGCACTACTCAAAATATAAGGGAAATGCTTCATTCACAAAATGGGATACAAAATTTTGTACAAAATCATGTGTCAATATTTGATTGGAATGGCCCTTGTATTCACATCAATAGCACCAATTAAAATACACTACCTCATATAACACATCATTTTGTGTACAAGAATTTTATATCCAATTTTGTGGATGTAGCACTACTGACTTAAAAATACGCCCCAAGCATGATATGCTTCATGTTTGTCTACAAAAAAGCAAGTAGTAGGGGGGGCCTACTCGCACTGTCACACACTTTTAGTTTCTTGCTCCTAAACTTTTAGTATTAATTTTTGTAAAACGTGACGAAATTGCAGCTACTTCAGGAGATGGATTTATGGCCAAGGACATGACATTTGAAAACACGGCCGGACCAGAAAAACACCAAGCAGTTGCACTTAAGTCCGCTGCTGATTTCTCAGTTTTCTATAGATGCAGTTTCAAAGGATATCAAGACACACTCTACGTTTATTCACTACGTCAATTCTACCGTAACTGTGACATATATGGTACCGTAGATTTCATTTTCGGAGACGCAGTCGCTGTCATGCAAAGCTGTAATATCTACGTCAGAAAGCCCATGAGCAATCAATTTAACACCGTAACAGCTCAACACCGAACCGATCCTAATGAAAATACCGGTATAGTGATACATGATTCAATTGTTACGGCTGCCTCGGATTTGAAAGCTGTACAAGGCTCGTTTAAGACTTATCTTGGACGTCCATGGGGGCACTATTCGAGGACGGTGGTGATGAAAAGTTCTTTAGATGGTTTGATTAGTCCAGAAGGCTGGGTTCCATGGGATGGAGATACCAGCACTCTAAGTACCTTATACTATGGTGAATACATGAACACTGGGAGTGGTGCAGGTATTACTGGTAGGGTTCAATGGCCGGGGTACCATGTCATAACAAGTTCCGCATGTTAAAGAGTATAAGATCCTGTTGAGGCCTTCCTCTGACACCTTAAGGTTTTAGAGCAACTGGTTTCTTAACATGGTATCAGAGCTCGGTTTAGGGAGCGGTCTCGGGTTCGAGTCCTCCCACCCCCATTTATTTAATTTAAATATTTGTATTGGTATTGGAATTGGTATTTGGTATTTGTAATATTGGTAATTGTCGTTGTTC
>PHNY01124761.1:1607-12320 GCA_003724115.2 Anethum foeniculum | reverse complement strand
GGATGCTACGGATCAGTTAGTTTTTGAGATTGGTTTATCATTGAGGATATTTTATTATAAAAAGTATTCTTGATATTTAGATTTAAGTAATTTATGTTTGTTAATTTATATTGAATATAGTTGAAAAATATATAAAAAAAGCTGTTGTATCATTAATATTTAATAATTTATTTAAAATATTAACATATTGCCGCCGCGAAGCGCGACTATTGTCCTAGTTGAATTTAAAAGATTATACAATATAAAAAAAGTCCGTATCGAAGCAAGTAATAGATAATAGACCAAGCACCTAAAAAGAACATAGACCGAGCATTTGTATTTTCAGCAATAAACTCTAGTAGAAGACTTACTTTATAGAGAGATTTACTTGATTACGGCTTACCTGATTATGTATTTTGCCCTTACTTTTTGGTTCTTATCTTTCTTCGGCTTACCAGAAAACTGAGAACCAGGACATGTAGGCTGGATGCAAGATGGTTGTTTTACGCAAGATGCCTCGATACAACATGCAGATTTATTAGACTCCGATTTGGAATTCAGGATCTGACAACGTTCGGATTATAGCATGTCCAAGCAATAGATCAAACTTCAAAAGTATAATAAGCCTTTCTTTCCGCATCAATACGTTTTCTGGTTTAAGATCTGTATAATTATCCCAGCATGTGCTTGATATTGGCATTGTATATACAAGCCCAAACTGATTAAGTTCAAGTTGAACTTGATGATTCATTTGTTCTTTAAACTGCTTGATGCCTCTAAAGATCTCATCCATTGTCATCGAAGCAGCAAGAACCTGAGTAACAAGGAGTATTTCCGCTTATGCTCCATAAAACCTGTAAATTTCAAAACAATAAATAGGCTGAAAATAGATACAAGTTTTCAATATTATACTTCTAAATCATTTATATCTGAATAGAACTGATTATACGAGGTACCATTGCATATCCCATAACAGCTGCCAAGTCACTCCATTCGCCGAGAAGCTATCACAACATCGTCCTATGGACATAGACATCTAATACAAAATAGTTGTCATTAAAACCGTTTTGGTAATTCAGGTTGTAGAATTGACAACTCTACAACATTTACATGGCTTAATTACTCTGTACCTAAAACCTTTGTTCTAAGAGTCGGTGATTAGTCATGATTAATGCTAGACGGTAACTAATGGACGTTTAAATATCGGGTTGAAATCGTTTCTTGTAAAAATCGGTTTAATTGGTAAAAAATCGACATAATTAATAAATATTAGTAAAAAAAACATGAGTTAAAAACTAGAAAACTTTTGTATATATAATTACTATTTTAAACGGTTGAATTACAAACTCTCTTAATTTTTCCTCTCAAATTGATCCTTAATTCAAATGTTTGATCTTGAAAATTTTATTTATTCCAACCATAGAATATTTTTAAGATTTTTAAATATAATTTTTATAAATATATGATAATTATATATGTATAACTAAAATAATAAAAAATATATATATAATTATTATTTATTAAGTTAATTCCTATTAATGGTAAGATTTATCATTCCAATAAATCCCGATTACTCAATTAATCCCTCCAGCGTTTTACAACACCGCCTAACACATGAAATGCTCCATATATGAAAGATAAATACCTAATATTGTGTACACCAGTCCAGCTTTCCCAAACATCCATGATTACTAGTAATCTAGAAATCATACCAGATATGAAAGATAACACTTAATATCGTGTAGTCAGTAAATCTATCAAAGTCTGAGAAATGATTCTTTTAACAATCTTTTCTTAACCTTCACATAGATCAGCAGATAAAAACTACAAGACAGATATGTGCTAAATCTTATTTATCAAGTTTAGTTTAGTAGGTTCTACATTGAACAAATGCCAATTAAAATACTTGATAACAGAAGAAAAATGGAGTCTATGCATTGAATTCCATGAAAATCTAAAGAAAACTTAGACCTAATCCTCTATAATAAAAGTAACTTAATGTCTATATAATTCAAAAAAAAAAAAAAAAAACTTAGACCTAATCCTATATAATAAAAGTAAAAAAGGTTAAAAGTTTTAGAAACTTCTAAACTTACCTTCTTTTTTGCTGCTTCAGATAAGGATCTTACCCCACAAGCACCAACTTCAACAATCCTATGGTAGAAGAACAATGATATTCCACAATACTACTAATGCACCGATATAACTAAGTTACCAGCCGAAAACGACACTAAATTAAAAGTCTGATGATCTAATCCAATTCTAAGAAAACCTACATTCTTATAAATATAAAATTTAATGGAACCAGCCACAAAGCGCATCTTCTTTCAGCAATCAACGAAGACAAAAAGTTTGAAGCTTCTATTATTTTATATTTGGAGGGACACTGATATTTTCATTACAAGTAAGCAGATGCATTGTCATTCAAACTGTTATCTAATTATAAGACTGTCAACCGAACATAAGTTGATACTCACATAAGTTGAGGCTTCTCCAGCAGTAGCCTCGGCACTGCAAAAGAAGTCAAGAACAGAGCTGTGCTTAAGTAAAGCTTCCATTCATCAGAATATTTATAAACATACACAAATATATTACAATTACTTGCAGTCCAGCAGATTTATATCCCAAATTTTAGAACAAGAAGAACAGAAAACATATCTTTAACATGGGAACAAAGGTACTATGAAAAGGAAACTTAAGGAAACAATAGCTCCAAAGCAGAACATTGAGCATTTGATTCATGTTTTCTTTGACTGTGACTTTGCAGTGCAGTGCTGGAATCATGTTAGGTTGAGTTATGACATGAGAAGAGTTGAGTATGCTCCTGATTGGTTGTTAAGTAAGCTAAGTGATGCCCCTCCAGATGAACTGGTGAAAATTTGTACAGTGTTATGGGGGATCTGGTTTTGGAGGAATAAAAACGTCTGGGAGGGCAAAACAGTTACACCTGCAATTGCTATGAATGGGAGTTTTAAATCTTAATCTGAATGGGAAGATGCAAGGAAAAGTAAATCAGGCACACACCAGAAGGACGGACACTGCATTTCGAGACGGATATTAAATGGTTGCCTCCTGAGATTGGCACTATGAAGTTGAACGTTGATGCATCTATATTCCCAGGGTCTGAGACTTTCTCAGTTGGCATGGTTTTAAGAAATCATTCAGGTACTTTCTTGGCAGGCAAGAACCTTAGACTCCCGGTACTAACATCGATTTTTGAAGCAGAGGCTCTAGGAGTTCGAGAGGCACTATCATGGATCATGGAGCAACAACTCCAGAATAATCAAGTCGTGATCGAGTCAGACTTACTGCTTACGGTTCAGGCCATTAAGAGTAAATATAGGAACTATTTAGAGGTTAGGGAAGTGATTGAGGATTGCTGCCAACAACTTCAACTTATGAGTATAGCCACCATCCATTTTGTTCAGAAACAAGCTAATAGGGTAGCTAATGAAATTTCTAGAATTCCTTGTTTAGCTAATTCACATAACGTTTTCACGTCTCCACCTATATATGTGTTGTAGACTATTTTGTATGGTATTTCGAAGCAATGAAAGTCAGTTTCATTTAAAAAAAAGGGTGAAAAAATAAGCTGTCCCTGATACATAATCTAACAGTCGTGGAAAAATTAATGTGAGGATAATTTGATCTTTTCACACCTTTTTTCTCCCTAAATTAAAAAAGAGCCCTGAAAATAACATTTTCCTAATTATAACTTGATACTTAACCTTTTGAATAATTTACTATTAAGTCCACTTTCTAGTAAAATCTTCTCTCCTTATTAAAAAAATTGAATTTATTAATTGAATTGATGGATTTTAAGTTCTCCTGTGGTATTTTAAGCAAATACATGAACCTTTGACCGAAATCCTGCTAGTTTTCGACAAATGTATGTCTGCAATTGAAATGAGCAATACAGAAATCAATGACTCGTTCTGCAGACAACATTATACAATGTTCATTGATTTTCCTTTTCGATATGAGGATCATCTTTACTTTGTGAGGCTGCATAATGAAGTTCTTCTCATTTGGCAAGTGACACGGGGAATTTTCATGTTTACATGTGAAATCCAGTAGAAGCTAGTTGTAATTACATAGTGGCCATTAAACAGAGTACATAATTTATTGATTGTATTATATTTTTCTAAACAGGAAATGTATCTACTGAAAGTGCTACAAAACCATTCGTCTTGAACAAATTGTTGACCTGCCACTGATAAAATATGTATTGGGGCGAAAGTAAATTTGATCTCCTACAACTTAGTAGCTAGCATATTCTCTTGGAAGTTTAACATCCTTGTCAGTTGTGAATAAGTTGCTGCACATCAATTCCAGTGGCAAAACTGTGCCTTAAATGACAAAGACAAATTAGAACAAAAACAGCAGTAGAGTTATTGGTTCTATATTCAAGTAGAGGAAAGTAAGTCGATATCATGGCAATTTATAGCGCATTTGCTGTTGAAGTAGTTTGACATCCTTGTCAATAAGTTGTTAGTCTGCATCCACTTACTCCACCTAATGTAGACTGTAAGTTTTGTGATCAATCAACTTTACCATCAGCAATCAGCAAGATAATCTTTTAAATTATTTGGTCATTAAGTTAACTCTTGGGACTGTTAAACCGATACTAGTACTAAATTCTAACAATATACGGCCTATATATCATAAGTTTCCGCACTTACCATGAGCCAGACTGGTGTGTGCCAGTGTTCAGGACATATATTAGAAAAAGTCCATTAAATAATCGATGTTCTGAAAGAACAAATCTTTGTTCTTCAGCCTCTGGCCCTCTGCTTAGGACTAGCACGTTCTTAGCCTGCAAGACCAGAAGTCCCAGTAACTTTTTAATCTATTACTTTCTTTAAACTATTTGTGACGATACTGATTGTAATTGTTTATATTATTTTTTGAATGCCAGAAGCCACAAGATCAGATTAAACAGTTGTCGATCCTTCTTTGAACGATACTATTTGATCACAGGTACTTTAGGCAAAACTAAAGCATATGAAAATGTGCAGAGGAACTTAAGAATGTGGCTATAGCATGAAACAACACTGCAAAAACATATATAATCAAAATCAACTCGTTTCTCTATGTAACAAATATAACAACACTACTATTTGTTCTGGTTAGTGGTTACAGTTGCAGTTTTAACAGTCGAATACTGAAAAATAATTGACACAGGAACAAGGAACAAACAACTGATATCTCTGTGCAAGTATGTTCTGCATAAAAGCTTAATGGATAATCTGTGCATTGTCTAGAACAGAATTATTGATATTGATATATAAACTCTTGGTCGATTTTAAGAATTGAGCTCAATTGTCTCATCCTTGGAGTGTTAAAGAATGCTTCACCTTCGGCTTAGCCTAGCAGATATGTCTGAGTAATTGAATTTCTTATAATTGACCCTACTAAAAACCCATATGCTGTTTTTTCCCCCAGGAAATATGGCAGTATTCATCACTTTCTGTAAGCATAATTCATATAAATGTAGTTCACAGTCACACTGATGTATCTTTTCTCCAATTTATTATTACATTCTTTCTTGTGAACTGCGTTTATGTGTGGGTTTTTCTTGTTGTTTGCGTATTGAAAGTTATGGTTAGCTACAGTAAGCTCTTGATGGAATTTGTTCTTTTGCAAGATATAGCATAGCTGGAGGTTGTTGCATGCCTAAGATAAACACTTACATTGTATAATATCACTTAACATTTTGCCATTTCTCTTGATTAACGATGGGATAATATATAGTTTTCAGACATTTCTACTTGAGATGATTCACACCATGTGAAAATTTACAAAGAAATGAGGAAAAACTATTGCAGTAAACAATAGAGTGCTGATGGCTTTATGGCTCGTGTTTCATCCGTGTCCGTGTTTAGCAACTTCGTCGCTTGAGCTTGATCGTGTTTCTCTCTTCAAAACTCTGTGCCACTATTAATTAGCCACAACCAGTCAAGAGAAACTCCTGCAAATATACCACCTAAAAGGAATAACACTAGCAGATTCCCTAGTGCATTTTGCTCCGGACCCTGAAAACAGACACATTGTTACAAACTTAAAAGAAGATTCAAGTTCGCAAACCTTCCAATTATTGTCTAGCTAACGTACCTTGTAACCTTTAGGAGCTACTGTCATGACACATACAGTTAGGTAACCATTAGTTAATCCGAGGAAAGATACGAGTAAAATCATCCATCCCTGATCACCGTATTTTGCAGTGAAATAAAATGCAGGGATGAGCAAGAAACGGGATAATATTGCTATCATCAGGCCTTTCCGAGATTCCAACTTGATAAAATCTATCATAGGGACGTATCTACCAATTAAATCCAACACATTGTACATTGCTATTAGAACAAGTGGATACCTGAAAACCAGAACTGGGAGATTAGTATGATCTAACAAATTTTCAAGATTTTGATTATGTAAAACATTATATCTTGTGGCTTCTCTTGGTTTTTGAAGAAGTATATGCATCTCCAGTTGCTACTAAGGGATTGGTTAGGTAAGTAACATAAGTTGCAGTAGATACATGGTTATATTACCAAGGATGTTTTTGGTCCCTTGTAGCATTTATATGCCAGTTGTGCATGTCTTCATAAAAAAGTGTGCCATTCACTGCTCTATTTATCATAAATTACAAAGAAAAAGGCAGAAAATCCTGGACTCTAATAGATGCTAGCAGGTGTCATGGACTGATGGGGACTGATAAGTTAGACTATATTAAGTTCTGTCAGTTCCCTCCGAAAAGAAAAAAAAAGTTCTGTCAATTCAAGCTAAACATTACTCAAGTTTGTGCACTTACCATGATCCCAAATGGTGTTTACCAGTGTTTTCATATAAGAACCCCGGGAATATCGACAATGTTAGGACATATATCAGAAACAAGTCCAATAAATAATCAATGTTTTGAAAGAATAATTCTTTATTGGTCAGCCTCTTTTTAGAATCAGCATTGTCCTCAACCTGCAAGACCAAAAGCCCCTGTAAATTTTGTGGACCATTATTACCTTCATAAAAATATCTGTAATGATACTGATTGGAATCATTAGTTACTTGTCGAATTTCTTGTTTATGGATGCCAGCAGCTGCAAGATCAGATGAAACAGTTGTTGATCCTTCAGACGCTGCTTTTGAGCGATAGTATTTGACCACTGGTAGTTTAGGGAAAACTAGAGCATACAAAAATATGCAGAGGAACTCTAAGAATGTGGCTATAGAAAGAAACAACACTGCAAAACAAAATTGAAGACATCATCAGTGAAGACCACAGACTAAATTTGCATTTCAACTATTATGTGTTTTTCACATTCCAGAGCTAAAATAAAGTAATCTGCACAAATTCTGGAGAGTAAGATTTAAAAATACAATAATGTCATAGGTTATTTTAAGTGTTCAATCAACATTTGATGGCATCCACTCTTTACACCATTTTCCCAGGCCAGACAGTAAAGTGCAAAAGCAGTCAAAAAACCATCACAAGGGCTAAATAACAGATTAAGACAGTGAAGAATTCAGCAATTAAAAATCTTCAATAAAAACATTTGCACATACTAGTTCCCTTTCGAAGACCGTCTCCTGAATTTTCAAAAGCTGCTTTTGTCATAAGCCTCAAACCTGAAGTGAGAGCTCCTGATGCAGCCAAACCAGCAAAGAATGACTGAAAGATTTATGAGAACAGTATTCAGGAAGATAAAAATTTGATTTAAACATACTGCAATAAAAGCAATTTTATCCGGTAAATCCTCAAACAACGTTATTAACCAAGTGCTTTACCTGCATAAACTCTGGCCGCATGAAAGACAGGTCCCCTACCATTCCGCCTTGGACATGCGCATCTGCTACTCCAAAAGCAGCAACAAAAACGCAAATACCAATATAATTTCCAATACCCCCTTTCCCTGATGTAGCTAGATCCAACTACAACATTTATATGAAATTCTCAGATCAGTAGGTCTCAAGGAAATTACTAATACTTTAGTATATGATTTGAGGTGATCAACATTTCAGGAGAGAAATACTTACCACTATAAGCGCAAAAGTACTCAAACAGAAGAGGATGTATCCAGCTATATTACGTTTTCTAGTATCGACCTTTGACTCGTTATAAGCAAGAATTGCCATTGTTCCTAGTGCAAATGGTTGATAGACGAGTGTAAGTACCCTTGATGGATGGTAATCCTTCAAAACAAGATTTAGCATTCATCAAACGTAACATTTTGCACCCCTATATATAACCGAATTTCAAACAATGCATATACCATTAGATTATTATTGAATAGGAAAATTAACAAACAAATGACAAATGTTCTTAATAAGCTAAACTATAATGTTCTTCTGAGCAATCAGAAAGATGCTTAAAACAGATTCAAATAGTAGGAGACATAATAACTTCACAATTACGCATTTTCCCTATGTTAAGCAATAGTTACTTACAGGAAATAATGCATAGTAGTAGTCTCCTATCGTCAACATGCTATTCCATGAAACTAGTGATCCAAGTCCAAGGAACCAACATACAAGAATCGCAAGTAGTGTCCCCTGAAAATCGAATTCCAATTTACAAAATCAATCTCCTTGCCCAAAAAAACAGAACAAAACAATAACATCTCAATGATTCTAAATAGATAGGAAACAACAAAGTAAATAATACACAAACCTCAAGCCTAACTGGAGTTTCACTTGAAGCTGCCATACCTGATACTCTAGAACAATAAACAACACAAGTTATATTCATATACCATTATAAATAACTTCATTCTAAAAAATTGAGAACAGAGTACCACAGAGCCTATATTTCTTCTACAAAATTATGCACATTTAGCTACAAGTGGTCATGAATCAAACTTTATATTCCATGAATAAAACACACACACACATACACAGTGTTGATGAATTTTCAAAGTTAGAAAGTGTGGAGATACCTAAGCAAATTATAAATCAAACTTTGACTTGTGCACAAGAACTACTGAATAAAATCATTAGATACGCCTAGATATTATATACCCTGTACATAATATTTTTTTTTTTATACATGTGTACACAAGTTCTTTATACACACACATAAATGATAAAGAAACTAAAGAAACCTTATCAAGAGTGTGAAAAAGATGAGCTTACTTTTTTGGGGATTGACCAACTGGGCTGTGGTGTGAACTTTGAGCAAATTGTTAGAGTGTCAACATCTAATCTTTAAAGATTCATAGTATGGCCTGTTCTGAAAAGAAAAAAGAAAGAAGATTCACAGCCTTATTTAAGCAATATGAACGCCTATACGTATATATATATATTATTGGAGTATCTCTGAGGATTCTCTTGGGTAGTTGACTGACAGGCAGAGATTAGTACACAAGACTAAAGATGGGTAGCTTGAGAAGATTTATATACCTCGATAAGTACTACAGATACTCCTCATTATTATTTTACAACATGGTGAATATGTTTATACTGTAATATGGTGAAATAGGACGGTCACGCCAACCTGCTAAATGGAACCAAAACACTACGGAACCAAAATACTACGGACTTACCGTGGCCGGATGCTATGTTAGCCATGTTATGCATAATTCTGGAAAAAAGAATACAATGCATATTAAATGTTTGTCTGAGATTTACGTTTCATGATTAGAATACAGAGTGGAATTTCAGTGATAAGTTGCTTTAAATGCTAGTATAATTTTGGTAAGAGTAATTTAACATTCATAAATTCGAGTATAAAATTTTGGACATGAAATATTTTAATTGATATTATTTATATGAATACATGCTGCTCATCCTACTTATTATTTAAAAATTTGTATCCAATTTTATGTTTTCAAATTTGTATCCGATTTTATGTTTTCAGTAAAGTTCATTGTGTAACTATGATTAAGAACATGTTAAAAAAAAAAAAAAAATCGAAAAATGAATGAACAAATAAATTTGGGTAATGTACTAAGATACGGTTATTATTGTGATTTTCAAATTTTCTTTTATTATATACCTGGCGTATCAAATATTTTAGTTTACTTTTCTTAAAAAGAATTGAGACTATTCGGAAAATGAGCATTATCCTTAGGTGAGAAACATTACAAACATTTTATTAGATGCAAAACAGGATTAGTTTTCAGAATTTGTATTTTAATTAATTCTTTCATCTATCATTTGAAAATATAACTTTTACATGAAATAATACTTTATTAATAATAATACTAATAAATAATGTACACTTTGAAGGTTGGAGTAACTATATATTGATCTTTATCCAATTGAGTCCGTAGTACGTACTATTAGGTCAGCCTTTCCAAATGTTTTGGTTTATCAGATTTGTGTGACGCAGTTGAAGCTGTTTTTATCTGATGCTATGGCGGTAATGGATTGCTGTTGCCTACCTTTGGCATTGCACTCTTTCTTGGTTGCTTATATACGCTTTATCTATTTATATATATTAGCCGGTAACCCGTGCAAAGCACGGGCCGAGATTAAAATTATTAAATTAGTATTTGCAGAGAATTGAATCTCATAATCGTGCGAAATACGAATCGAAATTAAATTATTAGTATCAAATTAAATTGATAATTGTAAAGAATTAAATCTGATGAGTATATATAACAAATAAATGCTATTAAATCATGTAGTTAAAATAAATTGAATCTACACGTAGTTATGAAATTCCACCTTATAGTTCTAGTTCTGCACCTAGTAGTTGTTTTACTTGTTACAGAAATCTAACACGTTAGTTTCGGTACT
>PHNY01124753.1:19490-36585 GCA_003724115.2 Anethum foeniculum | reverse complement strand
GGGCCTAATGGGCCAATTCCACATACCTAAGGCTGTAAACGGAAAGGAAATATATAATATAGTTGATGCTGCCCACACTATAGGATCAATTGGATCTGTAATCCTATTGATTATTCTATTTATATGCCCGGCTAAGGTATGCAAGCCCAGTAGGCTATATAATTAACCAAAATTCGTTGTCAACTTATCAGTTTATTAAATTGCTTAAAAGGAGTATTCTATCATGAATATGATTCCTAGTAGTTAATCAGTCAGGAACCATAACCAACAAGGAGTCTATCTCCTTAAAGTTTAGGACTCCAAAGTCTGAGTAACTTAGAAGACTTGCCCATCAAGTCTTCCAAACCTAATCCAACTCATGGATTCATCACCTATAAAAGGGGTCTGACCCCTCATATCAGAACTACATTTTTTGACTTGGTCCTTAACAAATAGCAAGGTACGTAGGCATCTTGTAAATGCAGTTTTAAGTCACGAAACACAAGACCAGTCATTAAAGCTTGAAGCTCTCCAACCCTAGTTCGAAAGTATTAATTTAATTCCACAACAAATATGTATATAAAAGACGGGAAAATTTATATACCAATAATTAAGATGAACGAGAAAATGATAAAAATAAAATTATGGAGGAGAAAATGATGGGATGGAGATTGAAATTTCATTTTTGTGAAAGAGAGATAGAGAGATGAAGATGAAACTTAGAAAAGAGAAGAAAGTGGTTGATTTATATGCTTAAACAAGCATAGAAGCCCGTGAGATCAAAATTACTTTTTACCCGAATTTAAATATATAAGAAAAATAAGTTATAATTAGAAATACAATAAAATATGTTATTTTGACTTTATCCTATATTTATATAGTAATCTCGTAATATAGCATACTATTTCATGAACCAAATATATTATATTGGATTAGCTTTCATAAAACTTGAATAAATATCTATACGATAAAAAAACACATTATTATTATTTAATGCTAAAATATTAATTAAGTTTAATATGATGTAAAATGAATTTTATTAAATTAGCAAATGAGTACAATACAAATAATCATTTTGGCATTCTTGTCCGTGTATAACATGGACGTATATATACTCATGTAATTTTAATATAAGAAAATATATTTGTAGAATATATAATCTATCACATAATAAATATTATAATTATTTTTAATTTTATGTAATGATCAACCTTACCATTATCTCACTATGATTTTTTCCGCACACATTTGAAACATTATTTATAAACAGTTTAGAATTGGTCTACTAATCAAATATCCTACTTTGAAAATTGGATAAATTGTATACACGATCTAGAATTACTTTTTAGTTCAACTTTTAATATAATCTTAATTAATTTAGTTGATGTAATGTATAATTAGATGACAATAATAATTTAGCAAAATTCATAAAATGAAGAGATCTTAAGGTTTATTTATAGGCATGATTTTGGCTATCTCTTGAATTTAGATCAACTTAATTGTTAAAATGATTTATAAGGTGAGAATAGTGGAAAAGAGCCGAAAAGAACGTGGGTAATTGAGTAAGAATGTAAAACATACAAAAGTTAATAAATAAATGACATGCCATATTACTTAATTTATATTATGAAAATAAACAATAAGAAATGGATATGATGGATAGAGTGTAAACAAATAAATATTATATAATTTAATAATAGTCATAAGATTAATTTTCTTAATTTGAAATTTTATAACTAAGGTAAGATGAAATATATTATGCATATTTAATATGTTATTTATATCGGATCAAATTCTAATATTATTTCTTATGTATTAATAAGTAGGACTAAAATCCGATATGGACTATTCAGTGAATAACATATGATTCTAAATTCGAGAATTATAATACCCACCCATTTCAGGTCTTGGATTATATTAATAAAATAAATGCTATCCCTACATGGTTTATACACTAGTTCGGTAGGTTCTCCGGTTCAGGCTCAACTAACTCAGAATTTTACATTTACTTATTATGTCGATCATGAAATCATAATTTTAAATTAAATTTTAATTGGTATAAAACTCCAACTTTTTGTCATTGACTTTATTATATCTATTTAGGAGTTGGCCAATGTAGTTTGCTTATATATACATAAGTATTGTATATAATAATAATACAATATATTAGTTGATCATATTCGGATAAAATTAATATATAAGAAATAAGCCTATTAAGGGGTCAAAACTTCCTAAATCCACATTTGAAACCATTTATTTTTCTTCAGATTAGGAGTAACATTTAAGAATTAGAACGATACATATATGATCTTCTAGTATATTAGATCTTCTAGTATATCAGATATCTGATTGAAGAGCCGACCCATGTAATAAATTAAAAAATATTTTTAATTTATTTTAAATGAATAAAAATTAAAAATTATAATGTCATACAAGTTAATAAATCCAAATTTAAATTTCAAAGTAATATTATATTACATATAATTTATAATACATACTTATATATTAATAAATATATAATATATTTATAAGAATTATAATATGTTTCTCTCATCCTTACATAAATTGGATCATACTAAATCAATATCAGTTCCTCATCGAATTGGGTCCTTATCGAGAGAGACGTTTTTTCGAAAGATCAATCTCATTTTATTTACTTATAGATCTAATCCCATATCCGACTATTAACAGCCAAATCACAAACTATCCAGTTAGGATAATAAAAATAAGATACTGGCTCATATTCAGTTTAAATCCAAATTATAATACCCGAGAATGAATGTGTTATATCTAAATAAAATGATACTAAACAAATTCAGACATGAAAAATTGTAATGATCCCAAACTTGAGTAATGGGTTTTTGGTTCTACCCCTTTTACCCCTAAATCAATAATTAATCGACTAATTTAAATTATAATAAAAGATATAATACTATAAAAAAATTAATAATAATAATTAAAGATATAATAATATAATAAATTCAAGTGCAATAAAAATTTATATTATTGAATTTACAGTGATACGTAAAACTATAGAAGCTAAAATAATGGAGTAACATAAATAATGTAAATCAACATTTTATTTGCTAAAAAGTTAAAATAATAAAAGAAAATAAGATAAGAAGAGAGAATGTGGCTTATCTAATAAGACTTTGAAGTTGAACTCAAATATCAATGTAGCCCAATGGTTATGATAAAATTTCAATTGGGAGGTTGAGAGTTTGAATCCTACCGTATACACATATTTGTCCTTTTTAGCATAAATTATATTGAAGTGGCATTTTTGTAATTGTTTAATATATGAGGGCAAAACCATAAATTCACGGATAATTTATTGGCTCAATTTGCCCTTGGTTGGCTTTTAATATATAGAAGGAGATTACACATTTCCAGCCGACAAGTGATAGGTTATGAGTTCGGGTGCAAATTTTAAATTTTTGAATGGGGGAATTTTTAATTTTTTTATGTTTGGGCACCATTTTTGAATTTTCATAAAAATATAGCTCATTTCCTACCGATAAGCGGTAAGTTATATGGTTGGACAAAATTTTGATTTTTTAAGTTTAGGCTCCATTTTTGAACTTTTCATATTTGGCCGCCATCTTTTATTTGTTTTTTATGTAATTACAACACATTTCCAACCGCATGTCGGTTATGAGTTTTGGAGACATTTTAAATTTTTTTCATATATTTTTTTTAAATTTTAAATTAAAAGAACTAATTATTCAAAAATGATTTTTTATTATAATATTATTGCAAATGAACGATAAAAATTAAAAATATGACATACGTGACTAATCATTTGTGTCTTAGAGATCCGTACGATTGGATCATTTTAGAAAAATTATAAAAAATTGAAATAATAAGAACTATCCATTCAAAAATAATTTGTGATTACAAAATCACTACAAATGAAATATAAAAAAATCATAATATCTAGCACACATGACTATTTCATAGTGGTACACAGATCTATACACTCCAATCTTTTAGGTAAAAATTTAAAAAATTAAAAAAAATACGAACTATCTATTGAAAAATGACTTTTCATTATAAAATCACTATAAATGAACTTAAATAATCATGATTTTTTGCACACATATCTAATTCATAGTGATATTGACATCCATACAGTTGGATCATTAAAATTATTTATTTATATTTTATATGATAAAACCCTGATCTAACCCTAAATTTAAATTTGTAAATGCATAACATCTTCTTTTCAATTTTATAAAGGGTTGTTTTTTGAAAAAAAAATCTCAATTTTTTTTTTGTCGATTAGAATGGTTACTACATAATATGACAATTTAAATTATATTACTGATGTTTAAACAAATTTTCTTTATTTTTATAAGAATTAATCCTCTTTTGAAATTATATTTTTTTTTTGTAAAATCTTAGCATACGATGTTAAAAAATCCTAATTCTTTGCATGCATGGTTACTTTGTAGTAATATCGGCATCTGTATGGTTGGACCACTGAAACAATTTTTTTTAGAATAAATAATGTCAAACCCTAATCGAATCCCTAAATTATAATTATATTTAAAAATTAATTAATGAATAGCCATTAGTGGGAAATGTGACTAGTTTGTTGGAAATGTAGCTTGTCATTTCCTACCGATATGCGGTAGGTTATGAGGTTGAACGAAAAATTTTGAATTTTTCAGTTGAGGCGTCATTTTTAAAATTTCAATAAATTAATAAATAGCAGTTGGTAGGAAACATTACTAGTCGGTAGGAAATATAAGTAGCCATTCCCTACCGCTTCTTGGTACGAAAAACCACGTAGCGCTTCAACCAATCAAAAGCCGACACGTTTTTCTACCTCTGCTAAATGGACGGACCATTTCCTACCGCACCGAAGCGGTAGGAAATGTCTAAGAAAAATGACATCATTTTGCGGAAGTTAGACACGTTGATAACAACCACGTGGCAAAAGGGTTCCACCGTACTCATTTCCTACCAATGTCGGTACAGAATGTTACACTTAAAATCGACCATTAAAGTTCGGTAGGAAATACGTGACAAAAATGACATCGTTTTGTTATTGTAAAATGTGCTGATAATATTGACATGGCAAAGTTGTCCCACTTAGGCCATTTCCTACCAATCTCGGTAGGAAATTGTGTTGCATTTCCTAGAGGCCTCGTGTGCGGTAGGAAATGACCATTTGACTTCAAAATCGATAGGAATTGATCGGTAAGAAATGTATCGGTAGGAAAAAGATGGTAGGAAAAGCCTGTTTTTCTTGTAGTGTTTTACCATGAAACACATAATTTCTTATAAACTCAGCAGCTGATTTATTGTCTCAAATCCTGCCAATCACTGTGAATATCCTTTCACACTATCCTTTTCATTTTCTATGGTGTACACCAACCCATACCCAGTTGTTCGGTTTACATACCTAAGGATGTGCTTAGTTTTCATTAACTATGAATACAAAGTTAAAATATCTTTATCAAACTTTTTATTTTGTGGTTCCTTTAAGCTACAGATGATTTTGACTACTACCTTCCTCTATATCACGATAAAGAAAAGTAATCTTTACATTCATTTGATGAATGATAAAATCATGCATAGAAGCTAAATTTAAACAGTGGTCATTCTGGCAACGGGAGTGTAAGTATCAAAATAGTCAATACCGTCTTTTGGCTAAAGTGTTTAGCGAAAACCAACCATATAATTATCTATTAAAAGATTCAGTTTTAGTTCACTTTTGAATATCAATTTAAATCCTATAGCTATTTAATTTAGAGGGATATTAACCAATTCTTATGTCCTATTAAAGATAATGAAATCAATTTCCCTCTTTAAAAGGTCTTTATAATATCTTGATTCCGAAGAATTTATGGATTTAAGAAAAGTCAAAGGTCTTTCAACATAGTAAGTGATAAAATCACATTCAAAGTCATTGAAAATCTAAGCACACTTGCTCCTTCTAAGTACCTCACTCTAATTACAAGAAGACCTACCATGGTGATTGAGAATCCCTACATTTGTCATGCTTCCCACATTAGGTGCAATGAAACTTCATGTGTGAGTTGCATCGTCATCACAAACACTTGAAGGAGTTCACTCATTCACTTTATCATAAAAGATTGTATTTCAAAATTTGACAGTAGTGTTCACAATAGCATCTATATCAGATTTTATAACTATTAATCTCAATTTTTTTTGTATAATCACTATAGGCTAACATCAACCGTCTTAGGTTCCAGTTTATTTCTCGTATATTTTGGGAGAAGTACATTTGTAAGAGAACCCTAAAGATGAAGATCTTTTATATTGGTTTTCTATCTCTTCATAATTCGTAACATTTTGTTCTTTCATTCAGGCACCTAAATAGATTCAAGTTTGTATGGTGAAGTTACCTCGTGATCTAAAACAATATTTTTTTTTTTTGCAAAATCCATTAAACAAGGTAATCCTATGCTCATCATCTCTATCAAATCTCGGTCTTTAAAGTACTTTATTAGTTTCTATTTTGTATTCATTTTTAAATATAATAAAATTATCAATTGCTTCATCATCATGTTTAATAAAAAACATATAAGTATTGACTACAATAATCAATGAAGGTTGTAAAACATCATTTTTGGTATTAAGTCATGGTACCATTAGATTCAGATATATTAGCGTTCACTAACTCTAATACTTCAGAATCCTAACAACATAATAAAAGTATTTTCGTATTTGTTTATGTAATCATAAATACTTGATATTTCAATTGCTTGTTAATAAAATGTTTTTGAATCAAGTCAATATTCATCATATGCTTTATAATAGCAAGACCTTTATAATAGCAAGACCGAAGTGCCACAAAAAAGATGATTGTGCATAATTAATAGAAGAAAGAATAGATTTATTAATTAATCGGCTAGACACATGTTCAACAAAATTTAAAACCAATTGGACAAATGACTGTTGCCAAAGAAAATACCAGTATATGTAATAATCACTTCATTACATTTCAAAGAAAGTTCAAAACTATCGTTAACTGAACAAGATTCACTAATAACATTTCTACAAATATCGGGAATATGATATACTGTAATCAAGGATAAAACATGACTAAGAGTAAAATTTTAGTCCACATATCCTATTTCATACACTTGTGATGCATTCCCTGCCATCACTGTTCTCCAATTAGCATGTTGTTAAGATACAATAAATTCTAATTAACAAAGATAAGCACATTAGCTCTAATATTGATCTTCACGAGGTATATAAGTGGATGGTAAAACAATACTCCTCATTAGTTACAGAAGCAGGTGCTTCATGAACAACCATGTTAGCCATAGGCCGAACAATAGATCCAATCCCATGAAACATATTATCTTTAGTTACCACCTCAAAAATTTTCTATTTCTTTTCCGATGGTCCTTGTTACAATGACCTGTATCGACAAGGCCACCATGATTTGTTTATCTTCATTTTTTTAGTCTGGGGTTCTTGTCCTTGTTTGGATTATTGGTACTTTTCTACTATGTAGCTTTTTAATATGAGCCGTCACTACCATATTTACCTTTGAGCTTCACCTCTTTACAATAAGCATGTGTTGTAGTATAAAATTTGTGTTGATGAACAAGACCATTAATTTTTAACTACAATTTCATCTTTTTCAAATAACAAGGAAAACTAGAACCCTGCTAAATTTCTTAAACATGTCCGAAAAATCATTGGGTTGTGAGAAATGGCACATAGACAAATGAATCGTAGAAACAACACCATTAGCAGTGGGTCCAAAACTACTAGAGTAGATTTCAATTTCATTCACGAGCTTAAATTATAAAACTTAAGAGAATAAGCAATAGATTCTTAAATTTTATTGAAAATAATTAACAATCGAGCAGTTTTATTCACAACTTATAATAACTATTAACTATTAAGAACGGGTAGGCAAAACTGAAATAACAAAAAAAAAATCACAAATGTACGATAATGTGGACAATCATAGTAAAATAAATAACAAATTAAAAAGCCGATTATCTACCACTTGGAGAAGACACGATACTTTTTGAAGAGAATATCAATCCACTAGCTATGTTGGTATGGGGTGATATCTCTGCGCGATAGAAACGTCAATAAAACACCTATGTGAGATTCACGTGATTTTTAAGCTCAATTCACCTAAAAATATGCAAATTTGTACGTGTAATGTACGAGAGACTAAGTTTGTATATGTTTGCTCAGTTGCATTTAATATGGTTTAAAAAATTCAATTAAAGAGAAATATGGTTTAGTTATTATTTATATATTTTTGACTTAATACTTACCATATATTTCCTCTATATGGAGGTTAAAAAAGTGTAAATTAGTAAAGAAAAGTAAGTACATTGAGTAAATTTCTGGTATTAATCAATATTAAATGTATAAAATGAGTATACCAGAGGAAATTAGTGATTGCAATTAACTTTTATATTATAAATTTTACTACTTTTAAAATGTAAAGAATTGACGAAGACAGACAAAAATGGAAAGTGTAAGAAAATGTATGGGATGGAGTGAGTATATTTTTGATTAAATAATTAATATATAATCAAATACATTTGATTTAAATACTTTGTGTTAACAGAGGAATTTGGTGATAACAAATTTCGGAGGTTGCTAGAATAATAAACATGTGAAAATAGGGGGATTGGGGAATTTTGGATGTTTTGGGGCTGGACTTGAGAGGTGTCTCGACTTGTTATATGTGTCAGATCCTTTTTCAAGATGCCTGCGTACCTATATTTATATGATCAAGCGAACGCAGTTCTTTGAAAGGATGATGTGGTTATTTAATGCGATTTTTAAGGGATGTATTTGGAATTAGCTGATTTTATCTTGTTAAATTGGGATACCTTCCTGATTTCAAAGATATCGTTAAGGAATATTTTCTATGATTGATTGAAGATTATTCCTCGTTTCAGGGAGAGGAAATAATTAATTTAGGAATTAAATTAATTATGATTAGATGAATATTGGGAAACAATTACCCCCATTTCTTCAGTGCAGCTTGATGTACTGGAGAACTAAGCGTGCTTTGATCTTCCAAATTTTCTGAGTCACTGAAATAACTAGGAGTAGAAGATTAGTAAATAAGATAGAGCACATAGGTGCCCGCAATATGTATGCAGATACAAGTAAGATAACATGCGAGAATGTAAGTGTGAGAGAATGTATGATTTGTAGAACCGTTGCGGCTTTTATCGTCAAGTTGGATTTTGTGAACCCACTCTTCAAGCTATACTCCAGAATGTCTTCCAATAGCTACCTTTAGGGTCTTCCTGAATGTTACCCCCGAGAGTCTTTCTAAACGTTACCCTTGAGGGTGTTCCAAGCATTACCCCTGAGGGTCTTCCTGAGCAATCCAAGCAATAGTAATACTGAGGTGCCCGGAAGTACGGATCAACCAAAGTATTATAAGGGGTGGCATCTTCCTCACAGAAAGATAACTTCTCCTCAAAAGAGAATTGCCGAGAGTTTATTTAGACTACCCTGAAGTACAGATTGTCCAAATTGTAAAAAGTGGCTCCTTTATCATAGAAAGATAACTTCTCCTCAAAAGAGAATTGCCGACCTCTTCCTTAAAAGAAGATAACTTCTCCTCAAAAGAGAAGCGTCGAAAACATTCAGACTTCCCGGAAGTACGAGTTATAATCTAAACATTTTATGGCCTCTTCCTCACAGGAAGAAACTTCTTCTCAGAAAAGAACCGCCAAAGAAATTTGGAGTCTCCGGAAGTACGGATTGGCCAAACTGTAAAATGTGGCTTTCTTTCTTAGAGAAAGATAACTTCTCCTCAAAAGAGAAGCGCCAAAAATATTCAAACTTTCCGGAAGTACGGGCTGCCTAAATATTTTGTTATCCTCTCCTCATAGGACAGACTCCAAGCATATGAGCCATCAAAAGTATTGTTATATCAAAATTTATAATCATCCTCGTTGAGGTCTTCAGAAATAATCTTTCTCATGGAAGATTTTTAACAAATAATATTCTGCAAAATAATAATCCTCGTTGGAGGTTTTCAATAAACAATATTCTCCAAAATAATATTTCTCCTTGGAGGTGAATAATATCCCCCTATATCTTCAAAAGAATAATGTCCCCTTTTTTTTGGAAATTTCCAAGAATAATTTCTTCCTTATATTTCCAAAATAATAATGTCCCTTTTTGGGAAATTTTCAACACATAATCACATCTTCGTAGGAGGTGTACATAAATAATCTCTTCCATGGGAGATTTTCAATAAATAATTCCATCCTTATATCTTCAAAATAATAATGTCCCTTCATGAGAAACTTTCAAAAAATAATTCTTCTCATAGAGGCACCTCACTTAGAGGAATTTTGGTAAATAATCATATCCTCCATGTATGAGGTCTTCAAAAATAAGATATCACTTAAACTGACGTACTCATCATAGGAATAACTGTCTTTCCTTATAAGAAAGAAGCTGGATTATTTGAAGGTCTTCAAAATACAATAATCCTCCTTTAACAGAAGGCCTTCAATAAACAATATAAAATAATCATCTGGTAATTTTCAAAATAAATATACGTATGTCACAATTAAATCTACGATTGTAGAAAATAAAATAAGAAAACTTATCTTTAATTTTATCGTTGACATGTCCAAATCTTCGCACCCTCCTGCCTTATTGCTCCATGCAGCAAATTCTGCCCAGATCTGTATTTTACCTTTCTGACCCCCTAAACGATTTTTTCATCGAAAACACAAAACACGAAAGTTGTAGATAACGAAATTTTTTTTCCAACAAGATATGATTCATCAGAAACGGACTTATAACGAATTAGGAAATAAATAAAACGTCTGCTGATTGGTTTTTTGAATAACAAAAAATTAATAAATTCCTATAAGTGTTTATGATGTAATAACATAATTAAAAAATTATGACATAATTCACGCATAATAAACATGTTACTTAAAGCAGGCATAAAATATTTAATTTAAAAATATATGTCACACATATTTATATAATATAATATGCATGACATGATAATATTTTTAATTACAAAAAATTAAGATAAGAATTAGAAAAACTTATCTGATTTTTCCAATCAAGCACGCTTGGCTTTCTTTCACCCTGCTGTAGCGGGTCCCACAAGATCACGTGCTTCTGCTTCCTATTTGCCTGCCACCTTTTTCCTTTTTTTTTTTAAAAGAAGTATCTCCCCTGCTCAGCCAAATAGTGACAAATTTCTTTGTGCTTGTACGCTGCATTTTTTTTAAACAGACCGTCGTGCTCCTTTTTTATCTCGATTTTCTTTTAGTTGTTGGCCGATCTAAACTTTCAAGCTCTATATTTGCTTCCGCGTGGCCTACTTGCTATTACCCAGTAGACAATCACATGGAGGTTACCTGCAAGTAGAGGTGACCAGACAAGCGGTTAGGCTCGCCCCGGATCGCCTAAATACCCGCTTCAAATCGCCTCGTAACGGGCCGAGTTGTAACTGACACAGACCGATATTTTACGCGTGCTGTACACGAGTTGGGGGACTGGGGACCGTGAACCGGCATGGCTCAGCACGAGACTCGCCTCGAGCTACCAACTCGGCACACAAAGTAACGGTTTCCTGAAACTGCAAAATGCTAGTCTGTCTCTGTACTTCTAGTCTGCTACTCTACTAACATCTTCAACGTTAACCTGCACCATTTTCTGCACCCCGCTCCTCCAACGTTAACCTGCAGCTCCTCCAACGTTAACAATTTCTCCGGTTCCCCTATAAATACCAACCATTCGAACCTTTCTCTCCTACAACTACAACCTTTCTCTCCTGCTATCTCTCACCTGTCACCAATCACCATTATGTCGTCACAAGGATCAAGCCAAGTTATATCAATGCGACCACCTCGTCCGAATATGGAACGCGATAATTTTTTCGATTTGCTATATGTTTTTATAAATATTTGATTTTTTATGTTTTTTACAAATATTTAATTTTTTTATTCGAATTGGTTCTTTCCTGAAAATGGTTTTATTCGAATATTCATTTTTTATTCGAAATGGTTTTTTCTGAAAATATTTGATTTTCTATGTTTTCTGAAAATATTTGATTTTTTATTTGTATGTAATTATTTTAAACTTATGTTATAATTCATTTTACAAATTTAAAAATATTTGAATTAATTATTTTATATTTGAATTTTGCAGGTAGTGCTTCTAGTTCGAGACATTCGTCAAACGTTTGGAATTATTTTTCGAGAGAACAAATGGCGGAAGATCCGAACCGATTTAAAGCTTTTTGTTTGCTTTGTATTCAAAATGGTTCAAATCAAGCCCCTTTTATTCACGCTAAGGGGACCGGTACGGGTACACTTGATCGGCATTTGAAAAATCATCACGAAATATTGAAGCATAGTCACGAAAGTGGAGAGGCACGTGGAGAATCACTGCAACAAATACAAATCGATGGCTTCGTGACATCATCTCCGGGTGGAGGTATGCCTTTCGCTTATAGTAGAGATAGAATGATTGAAGATTTTGCTACTTTTGTTACACTAGACGAGTTACCTTTTTCACAAGGTGAGAGTCCTAATTTAGAGCACATGATGAGACATTCAATAAACCCGACATTTAGAAGAATTCCTAGGAACACACTTAAACGTCACATACAAAAACAATATTATAGTCAACGAGTACAATTAATTGAATATTTCCGTAATTATGATGGTATGGTTTCTTTAACTATTGATTGTTGGAGTTCGACTGTAGGTGAGCCATTTATTTGTGTAACGGTTCATTGGATTGATAACGACTATTTATTATATAAACGAATAATTGCCTTTAATGTTATGGACGAGTCACATACCGGTTATAAGATAAAACAAAGAATTTTAGATACAATGAACGAATTTAATTTGGTTAATAAGGTGTTTACAATATCTCTAGATAATGCTGCCGCAAATGATAAAGCTATGGATTATATTAGAAGCGATATTGTCACTATTTTAGATAATACTTTCTTGCATGTTAGTTGTTGTGCACACGTTATTAACTTATCGGCTTAAAAGGGGATTGCATAAATAACTCAATTGTTAGAACTAATTAGGAAAATAGTTAAGTATTTACGTTATGCACACACATTAAGGTCTAAATATAAAAGATTGTGTAAAGCTAACGAATTAAGGCCAAAGAAGTGGGGTATCGATTGTCCTACGAGATGGAATTTGACTTTTCATTTACTAAAGGAGGCAATTAAATATAAGGTAGTTATCACCGAGTTATATAATTCGGACCCAAAAAATCAATACCCGGAGGGAGAAATTACAGAATTTCAGTGGGAGTTGCCATCTAGCGTTCGTGATATACTTGATTGTTATGCACATGCTACTAAGGTTTTTTCTTATGTTTACGAACCAAATGAACATCATGTTATTGTTGAGTGTGTTAATATTGTTACTACTTTACGTGAATTTGAAAATAATGCATATTTTAGTACAATTATTTATGATATGAAAGTTAAGTGGATAGAATATTTTACGGAGTTTCCATATATTTATGGTGTTGCATGTCTTCTTGATCTCGGTGTTGGAAAGGAAGGTTTAGAAAATATGTTAGAACATTATTATGAGGTGTTAGGAGTTTCATATGATCATGTTGTTTATGTGCAAAATTGTTTAGATTTATTATATCGTCTTGGAGATATATATACTCCAAAAACTCAAAATGTTATACCAACTAGGACTAATACTGTTAGTAGGTTTAATAGTACTATTTCATCTATCTTAACAAAGAAAGAAAAGTGTAGAATTTCCACTACGTCTTCTACACCTACTTCTTTTTATAGTATGGTTAGGGAGTTTTTTTTTTATAGTTATGAGTTAGATGAGGATTTTTCAATACTAACGTGGTGGAAGAATCATGAGAACCAATTTTCGGTTTTAGCTAAAATTGCAAAGGACATATTAGTAGCTCCCGCCTCTACAATTGCGTCTGAGTCCGCTTTTAATGCATGTAGAAGAGTGTTGGATGAGAAGAGATCAAGTCTAGCCCCGGACGTGGTAAAAATATGTGTTTGCAAAAAGAATTGGGATCAAGCCGAAAAAAGACAAGGAAAGAAAGAAGATGACATGGAAACAGAAGAGGATACATGGATGACAATGGACACTTCATCGGAAGCGGGCATGTCAACTAGCGGCTACGAGCAACAAAAAGAAGATGGATTTGAATAAATCAAATATTTGATAGATAGATTATTTTTTATTGTATTTTAATTTTTTGTTTGCTTTGTATCTTGTTTGAAATGTAAATGCGGTTTGTTCCATTTTTTTAGAGAGGAGTCCTCTCAAATTAATTGTAATTTTTTTTAATTAACAAAATTTATAGAGGTACCATCCTCTTTTACTCTCTTAAATATAATTTTAACTAAATATAAATGTTAATATAATTTTGAAAACTGTTAAGTTCTTTTGTTAAATTTTATGTTTAAAAAATAATTTTATTTTTTATATTTTTCTTTAAAAATAGAATGTAATTAGGATGAAATAGATTGTAATTCAAATGTAATAAACAATTTCACATATTACATTTCACTTAATTTAAACAACGCATTGCATAATTTAAGCATCAAGCATCCGGCCTTCTAATATAATACATTTCTTTTGCCAGCAACTTGCAGACTGTCTAGGCTATTTTATAATTGTTTATAAACTCATTCTGTTTTCAACAACTCGCCTCGGCTTGCCGGAACGGCCCGGCTCGGCTCGCCACGTGGCGTTAAACTACTGCGTCTGCCAGCAACTCGTTTAACTCGCGTGCCGTGCATGAGCTCAGTTACTGTGAATCGGCCCGAACCCGGCACGACCCGTCCTCCTTTACGTGCCGTCTACGAGTTATCAGCTGGCTGAACCGGCCCGCCGGTGACTCGCTCGGCACGCCCGGCCCGATCGTTTGGCCAACACTACCTGCAAGCCTGTTACCCTTTTTTTTGGTTGTTTCGTTACGGGTCCCACCAATTTTCTTCACCACCATGGTGTTTGTGTCCCTGCAAACAATTCTTCCTTTCTTTTTATTTTTCTTTCCGCTGCCTTGTTTCTTTTTTCTTCTTTTTTTACACTCTAATGCTCTAATTTGTTGTTGAACTCGACACCGTCCCATTCAAAAAGTGGTCTGCATATAAAAAATATACTTAATTTAAAAATTAAATCTGGTGCAAATTTTGAGAAAATAATAATATGCATTACATAAAATATGTATGCAGTGTTAGTTCCCAACAATGTAACAACTGAATTACAGAAGGGGGGTTGAATGAAATTCAGAAAACATTTTCAAATTTTCTTCAAACAGTTCTTATGCTAGAATAATGGTGTTTGAATTGCAGTAATGCAAATTGATATAGATGTATATTCAAACACAATATTAAGTTGACACAAAGCTTTAAAAAACTTTCTGGTGGATTGTTCTTCCACCAGAAGTGTATATATTACTCAGAAAATTTGTGAAACAAGAAAAGTATTGTACAAAGCTGCTTCCTAGTACAAACTAAGATGATTCACTATACAACTCTATTTTTCAGAACTTGAATCACTTGAGTTTACTAGCTACTACTTGATTTATATATGACCAAGTTTACTTGTGTAGACAAAACAGTATTCCATCAGTTAGGTCTTCACATGTTACATCATTCCTCCGTTCATTGCAATCCAAGGTGAGAATGGTATCTTTGAATACTCCTTGTTTTGCACCAGAATGAAAATGCTTCATTTTCCTTGAAACCTTCATGAGGCTGCCACATTCCTTTTGTATACTTTCAACCCATATGACTTTGTCAGTCATGTCAAGTCACTGTCAACTGCTATCTCTGTGATCATCCGTTGAAGCTTGATTGGGATTATCCTTTGAATCTTCATTAAAGTCTGAATTATCCGTTGAGGCTTCACTGGAGTCATCCGTTGAACCTTTGTCTGATAGTCGTTGAAGCTTTATATTATCATCCGTTAAAGCTTCAAGTTTATCCGTTGAACATGTCTTCTTAGCCGTTGAAAACTCTTTCACGTACACAAAATTACAAGGCATTGAATATTTACATTTGACCAACCTATTTTGTGTATCTTGCTAGTAGTCAACATGACTTAGGAATTGTCTTAAAAAAAAACATGACTTAGGAATTGTCTTCAACTTCTAAACTATCTCAGTTAAACTAGCATATAGAATGTGTTACAAACTTCTGAAACAAAACAATCTACTCTCTTCAACGGATAAGGTATAGAACTTATCCGTTGAGGCTACAAACATAAGTAAAGACAAATCTACTTAAGGTGTTTTGGTTACTTATCATCAAGACTACAACATATTCCTAACAATCTCCCCCAATTTATGTCTAATGGAATTATAGGCATAAATTCTGGTTGACTTGATGATAACAAAACACACTACAAATATAAGACATAAAGAGGTAGATATTTGCACATAAATTTATTGAAGAGAGAATTGCATACAAAGAAGGTTTAAAGTTTTTTACATGCCAATGTCAAGGTGCTCCTTTAGCTTGAGCAGATCATTTCCTTTTTCTTGACTCTCTAGTTTTCCTTCCCAGCTTCTCATTGTTTTCCTCTATTTGAAGTTGGAGTTGTCTGTAGAATTCAGCTTCATTTTCATTGTTGATGTCCAGCATCTCCTGCATTTCCTTGAGAGTTTCATTACTTGAGATTTTTAGCTAGTCTTCAATTCTGAAAAATCTTCTGTCTCCTCTTTCATCTCTGAACTCCATGATCCAATAGGACTTCATATGCACTCTGTCCCCAGTCTTTGGAATAGTTAGAACTCTTGGGAGTGCATTGGGATCTCTCCAGCTTTGTCTTATTTCAGTAATCTTTCTTAGTACTTCTGGCTTGGCAGTTTTAGTGAATCCATAGTCCTTCTTCATTGCAGAAAATACCTTAATTAAAACACTGTAGCCTTTATTAAGAATTCTATAGAGAGGCCATGTGATCTCAGAACCACCTTTGTATTTGAAAGTGAGTCTTTCTGGAAGTCTGGCATTGGATGCAATACCTCTTACTTCTTCAATTTCATCCAGAAAGATCTCAATATCAGAAAACTCCTTGATATTACAAATATATAGCTGATCATATTTGCTGATGGTTGTCTTTTGTGGTTTTGAGAT
>PHNY01124753.1:1799-11941 GCA_003724115.2 Anethum foeniculum | reverse complement strand
ACTTCTTGTTCTCGTTCAAGTTGCTTCCTAAGAATTTCTTCTTTCTTTAAGGATTCGGTTAATTCATCTCTAGCAATTTTACACTGAATTTTCAATTTCTCAAATTCAATGAACTGAGCTTCTAAAGCAGCATTTCTATCACTCAAAAACAGATTGTTTTCTTTGATCCTAGATTTCTCCTTAGTGAGTGATTTGAGTGTGACACGCAAATGATATAATTCAGTAGACATTTCATTTATAGTATCATTAAATTCATCTTTAGAAAGCTGTGAAAGATCAGTGGTGATTACCTGATTGCTTGATGAACCTGCTTCAGTTTCATCTGATTTAGCCATAAGAGCTAGGTTGACATAATCCATGTCTTTATCTGCATCATCTCCATCAGCTACCCAGTCATTTTCTTGAGTTATGAAAGCTTTCTCCTTTTGTTTGAGCAATTCAAAGTATTTCTTTTTATAATCTACAGGCTCAAACTTTTTCTTCTCAAAGCCTTGCTTTCTGCACTCATTTGCAAAATGACCACTAATTATACACTTGAAACATTTAAATTTGGTTTTGTAAACCATGTTTCTGTTGGATTTCACAGTTCTTGGATTTTTCTTGAATTTCAATTTTGCAAATCTCCTAGACAGAAAGGCTAGATGTTCATCAATATCATCTAAGTCATCTTGACTTTGACAATCTTCATCTTCAGCCATTAACCCTTTGCCCTTGCTAAAATCAGACCTGCCTTCACCAACATTGTTGTTTGGTGTGACTTTTACTGATTCAATCTTTGTTTCCTCCACTCTCTCATGCTCAGCTACCAAAGCTACAGATCCACTCTTCTTCATTCCTTTTTCCAACAGCTCATCCTGCTCCAATTCCAGCTGATAAGTCTTCAAAATACCATACAATCTTTCAAGAGTGAAATCCTTGTATTCTTGTGAGTTTAATAAAGAGACTGTCATTGGCTTCCATTCCTTTGGTAAGTATGTGAGAAATTTCAGATTTGAATCTTTGGTTTGGTAGACTCTTCCATACAGCTTTATTCCATTCAGTAATTTTTGAAATCTACTAAAAGTATCATTCAAAGATTCACTCTCTTCAAAGTAAAAATGCTCATATTGCTGTATGAGAAATTGCATCTTGTTTTCTCTTACTTGCTCAGTTCCTTCACATAGTACCTGAACTGTATCCCAAACTTCTTTAGCAGATTTGGAATTTATGACATTGTCAAACATATTTTGATCAAGACCATTAACCAGAATGTTCATGGCCTTTCTGTCTTTTCGAACTTCTTTAAAATCTTCAAAAGTCCATTCTACTTTAGGCTTTGGAATAGTTTGTTCATTTCTAGTTGCATCCACAGCTTCAGTGGTAACCTTGAGAGGAACATGATGACCATTTTCTATGCAGTTCACATAGCTTTCATCTTGAGAGAGTATACGAAGATGCATCTTTACCTTCCAATGATGGTAGTTATCTTTATCCAAGATTGGAATCTTCACTCCAATGTCCTTCTTACTCATGTTGTTAGATTGCATTGATCTTTAAACTCTTTGTATGTCAAGAGCTTGCTTTGATACAAATTGTTAGTTCCCAACAATGTAACAACTGAACTACAGAAGGGGGGTTGAATGGAATTCAGCAAACTTTTCCAAATTTTCTTCAAACAGTTCTTATGCTAAGTGATGACAGTGAATAATGGTGTTTGAATTGCAGTAATGCAAATTGATATAGATGTATATTCAAACACAATATTAAGTTGACACAAAGCTTTAAAAAACTTTCTGATGGATTGTTCTTCCACCAGAGGTGTATATATTACTCAGAAAATCTGTGATACAAGAAATATTTTGTACACAGCTGCTTCCTAGTACAAACTAAGATGATTCACAATACAACTCTATTTTTCAGAACTTGAATCACTTGATTTTACTAGATACTTCTTGGTTTATATATGACCAAATTTACATGTGTAGACAAAATAGTAATCCATCAGCTAGGTCTTCACATGTTACAACATTCCTCCGTTCAATACAATCCAAGGTGAGAATGGTATCTTTGAATAATCCTTGTTTTGCACCAGAATGGAAATGCTTCATTTTCCTTGAAACCTTCAAGAGGCTACCAAATTCCTTTTGTATACTTTCAGCCCATGTGACTTTGTCAGTCATGTCAAGTCACTGTCAACTGCTATTTTGATGATCATCCGTTGAAGCTTGATTGGGATTATCCGTTGAATCTTCATTAAAGTCTGAATTATCCGTTGAGGCTTCACTGGAGTCATCCATTGAACCTTTGTCTGATAGCTGTTGAAGCTTTATATTGTCATCCGTTGAAGCTTGAAGTTTATCCGTTGAAAATGTCTTCTTAGCAGTTGAAAACTCTTTCACTTACACAAAATTACAAGGCATTGATTATATACATTTAACCAACCTATTTTGTGTATCTTGGTAGTAGTCAACATGACTTGGGAATTGTCTTCAACTTCTAAACTATATCTGTTAAACTAGCTTACAGATGTGTTACAAACTTGTGAAACAAAACAAGCTACTCTCTTCAACGGATAAGGTATGGAGCTTATCCGTTGAGGCTACAAACAAAAGTAAAGACAAATCTACTTAAGGTGTTTTGATGACTTATCATCAAGACTACAACATATTCCTAACAGCAGTAACACAAAATTCAAACTAGAAAATTATTGACATGGCATAAAATATGCATGTTATTACAGAAAATTAAAATAAATAAAAAATTTATCTCGAATTTTCAGATTTTCTTTTGGACGAGTCCCTGCTTCTGTGCTTTGTTTTCTACCTCATTAAAATAAACCTGCCAATTCCTATACCACCAGAATGGTAACCAGGTACGCTAGTTGACGCAGTCCCAGCAGCATTAGTGCATGTTAACCAAAAAGCAGTCGTACGTGTGTTAACAATACACAAGCTTTCTTTTTTCTTCTTTTTTTTTCTCCCGCTCAATTCCATGTATCCGCATGCTTGTAATATATTTTTTTCTACAAAATCAAATGATCAAATTTCAACATTTCTAAATAATTAAGCAAAATATTTATGAGATAATAATGCACAATAAATATCAATTTAAACATGCAAAAAATATTGATTTATAAATATATAAATCTCAGACATATTTAATTAATATTATATGCATGACATAATTATATTTATAATTGCAGAAATAAAAATAAATTCAGAAAAACTTATCTCTGTTTTTTATGTTGCTCCAGTTCGTGGTCTTTGTGTTTTTATTGCGCTGCTGCCTCCGCTTTTCTTTTTCTCCGAGCATGCTTGATATTTTTTTTATTTATTTTTCTCCTCGTCTTGAATTGCAACTTTGCAAGTCTCCTGTTTTGTTCTTAACTTTCCATTCATTCGTAAAGGTCTCATGTACTTTGCTTTACCATGCCATGAATTCTTCTTCATTAGCAAATAATAACTTCCTTTCTGCGTTTTTTTTTCTTTACTCATCTCTTATTGATTCATACAATTCGTTAGCTCGCAAGGTATAATAAAAATCGGTACAAAAATTATGTATGAAATTTATGAATATTAATGACATAATTTAAGCACAAAAATAAATGTGCTAACTTAGAATTAAAAAATGCATAAAATTTATTAATTATATAAGCATGACATAAAATAATTATGTAATTGCAAATAAATTAAAATAAAAATTAGAAAACTTATCGATATTTCATTTTTGTCCAGCTTAATTCTTCGCGCGAGTATCCGCCTATCCTTCACATTATCTCCTAGCCTCTTCAATCGCCTAATGCCATATTCTTGTTTTTTTTCCTTGAACACTTTTATCTCGGCGCGTAATCCCACGCACTTGTCTATGATATGCATGCTTCGGTTAATATATGTTATTTGTCCACGTAGGCCTTGAGTGTGGATCTTTATTCTTTGAGCACCCCATCCTCCACCGTTTTGCTCCTCTATTAAAGCCGTAAAAGATCCAATAAAACCCCCCGGTGAATTATATGATTTGATTGTCCTCCACAATCAAAAAGTTTCCCTCCTTCTACGGCCAATTTTTAATGGAGGAATTTGGTGATTACAAATTTTGGAGGTTGCTGGAATAATGAACATGTGAAAATAAGGGAATTGGGGAATTTTGGATGTTTTGGGGCTGGACTTGAGAGGTGTCTCGACTTGTTATATGTGTCGGATCCTTTTTCAAGATGCCTGCGTAACTATATTTATAGGATCAAGCCAACGCAGTTCTGTGAAATGATGATGTGGTTATTTAATCCCTTGTTATTTTTAAGGGATGTATTTGGAATTAGCCGATTTTATCTTGTTAAACTGGCATACCTTCCTGATTTGAAAGATATCGTTAAGGAATATTTTATGTAATTGATTGGAGATTATTCCTCGTTTCAGGGAAGGGAAATAATTAATTTAGGAATTAAATTAATTATGATTAGATGAATATTGTGAAATTTGGGAGATAATTGAGGCTACGAAAATATGGCGTAACACTTTGTTTTAGTGCAATGAACGTCTTTATTCACTAATGACTTTTTTCCTTAGATAGTTGTCTAGAAATAAAAAGAAATATGCATATTTGGGCAGGTCATCTTATATATGCCAGACTGTAGTAGAAATCGTCCTTCCACCTCAATAACGATGTCACCCAGCCTTACACTCATGCTAGTACTTGTAAATAACAATCACATTATATGATATATAAACTAGTCTTTGCATTACAAAACTATTGTTGAGCACATCCAAATTAGCTATTTTAAATAAATGAATTTATCTCAACTTCTCTATGAATCATACCAAAAAAATTCCTTAAATATCAACATGAAATTTCAAGAATTCTCATAACAAGGAAGAAATTTCATTCCTCAAAAAAAGGCCATAAACTTGCCATTATGAGGAAAAAAAATCCATTCATTAGGTTTCCAAAATGCTGTCATGAATTTATCAAATAGATCACAAAGTTTTAATTTTCTAAAACAAAAATTTTTAACTCTATCAATGTATTTGTCATCCTTATTTACTTTCATATACATTTTTGGTCATTTCTTCGCCATCAATATTTCTATTTGTATATATGTGCTAGTAAAGTGGAATGTTATTGACTACTAGTTGATTTCTCTCCAACAATTATAGATAGCTGTGGAATTTCTAATTCTTGCAAAAATGTTATTTTATCTGGTGTACTACATTCTTAGTACTAATGCCTAATCTTCTAAATTTTTTCACCTGTTTTGTTATAAAAAATAAGTATGCAAAAAAAGAATATTTTTTGTTATAAAAAATGAAATAATTCATTGTCATTTCACTACAAGAAAACGCGGCCTTTTACTACCGAAACATTTCCAACCGGCCTTTTCGTACCGATTTTGAAGTCAAACGGTCTTTCCTTACCGCTCTCGAAGACGGTAGGAAATGATAGCCATTTCCCACTGACGGTGGTAGGTAATACCAGAAGCATGGCCCACTTTACCACCTCATTCTTGTCAGCACACACTAAATAAAAGACATCATTTTCATCAAAGTATTTCCTATCGCTCACCAGAGGTCGGGTTAATCATTTCCTACCGTCAAGGGTAAGAAATGTATGTGTTTCGTATCAGTTTCCACGTTGGCGTCAAATGACACCATTTTTTATTAATCATTTCCTACCATTAGCGGTATAAAATATATGTGCTTCGCATCAGTTGCCACATTGGCATCAAAACGACACCGTTTTTATCATTCATTTCTTACCGTCATCGTGCTATAAGAAATGGACGGCCTACTCACCAGAAGTTTTGACACACTTTTCCTTGTGATTCGTCGATTGCCTTATAGCTCATTTCTTGCCAACAAACAGTAGAAAATGAGCAGTGTCAAAATTGTAACATTATCTACATTTCTACCTTTTGTTTCTTGTTTTTGCTTGATTAAAATGTTAGAAGTTTTTTGCTTGGTTAGTTTATATATATTTATGTGCTTGAAATGTGTACGCTTAAAATGATGTATAATAGAGATGATGTTGTAATAGAATTGTTGGAAATAGAGTGGTGTTGAAGAATTTAAAGAATTGTAATGAAATTGTATTTATAATAATATTATAGATGTCGACCGAAAGTAATTGTAATTGGATTAATCATCGTTTACAAAATGATCGTATTAACGATTGTTACGAAGATATTGACTAGTTTATATTGTCAAAAATATTACATCATCATCACTTTATATTTTACTTTAATTATTAATTAAATGTTATTTTTTAATTTGAGTTCAAATTTTGAACTATATTTTTTCAAGGAAAATTTGATATTCAATTCGTACACAACACAGTATTGGTAGGAAATGGCATCAACTTGGTCTTATGTTATAATTCCTGCCACCCGAGTACATTTCCTAGCACCTCTATCCATTTCCCACCGCCAGGTGGTAGGAAACGAACTCTCCTGATATGATTCAATAACTTGTAACTAACTATATAGACAAGCACAAATTTGGTGTAGTGGTTTTTGTATGTAGTACATGTCAGGAAGTCCAAAGTCTGATTTAGCAAATTTTACAAAAATTTTGAAAATGGCGCCCAAACATTTTTTGTTAAGAAAATGTCTGACTATTTCGTACCAACTGCAGACATTTGGTTCTACCTATTATTTTTTATTTAAATTTTAACTTTAATTGAAATTTAGGGGTTATTTTACGGATACACATCATTTTTTAAAATAATTTTTTCATGATCCAACCGTACGGATACCGACATCACTACAAAGTACTCATATGTGCAAAAAATCATTTCATTTTAGCCTCATTTGCAATGATTTTATAATGAAAACTTGTTTTACAATAAATAATCAATTACTATAAAATAATAAAAAATATTGAAATATCATGAATATAATTTGAAATGACTTTTTTCATACTAATCATTCTAATAAACTAAAAAAAATTATTTTTTTAAAAAACGAACCTTTAAAAATTGAAAAGTAGATGTTATGTACTTGGAGATTGAAATTTAGGGGTTGGATTAGAGTTTCATAAAATAATTTTTTAAAATAATTTTAAGGCGATCAAACCATACAGATGTAAACATCGTTAACAAATTATCATGTATACAAGAAATCACAATATTTTAAATTCATTTATGATGATTTTATAAACACTATATATTTTTTGCATGGTTAAGTATTTTGCAACTAACTATTTGCACAAAAAACCAACTTGGTGTAGTGGTTTGGGTGTGTAATATTGTTCTGGAGGTCCAAGGTTTCATTATTTCAAGAACCAACTTTTTTTATTTTTGCCAAAATTTCGAACATGGTGCCCAAACCTTTTCCTACGATTGTCGGTAAGAAAATGTCTGACTATTTCCTACCCATTGCAGACATTTTCTAGAACCTATTATTTTTCATTTTAATTTTAACTTTAATTAACATTTAGGGTTTTGATTAGGAATTCATCAAATAAATTTTTTAAATTTCTTTTAAGATGATCCAATCGTAGGATGTCAACATCGTTAACAAATTATCAACATAATAAATATATAGTTAAAACTTTCCAATTTCATTTACAATGATTTAATAATAAATAAACAAATAAATAAATAAATATAATTCAATAAATTGGAGTACTAATATCAATAAATAAATTGTGGTTAACATCTTACATAAGAAACATCTTTTGGTGCAATGGTTGGGGTTTGTGGTTCAATTTTGGAGGTCCAATGTTCGATTCCACAAGAAAACAACCTTTTTTCCAATTATAAAACTCAAAACCTACCGCATATCGGTAGGAAATAGGTTACGCTTTTTGAAAAAATAAAACCTAAACCTCCGAAATAAAATTTTTAGAAATGGCTCCAAACTAAAAAAGTCAAAAACTTCGTTTAAGCTCATAACCTACTGACAACCTTTTTTCCAATTGTAAAACTCAAAACCTGTCGCATATCGATAGGAAGTACGTTACATTTTCTAAAAAATTCAAACCTAAACCGCCAAAACCAAAATTAAGAAATCGATCCAAACTAAAAAAGTCAAAATTTTCGTTCAAGCTCATAACCTACCGCAAGTCGGTAGGAAATGCCTTGATTTTAGAAAAGTTTCAAAAATGGCGCCCATATAAAAATTCAAAATTTTTCCCTAAACCCTTAACTACTTCTTCTCTCATTTCAACCTCATTTTCCTCTCTATCTCTCCTCCTTCATATACTATTTTCCCTCATCCTTTCACTAACATTTCAATTTTGTGTACATGCCTTGATCTACTTTAATCATCTCACCTCCTTCATTTTAATTGTTTGGGTATAATTATTTTTCCTCTTTTATATGCGGACTTGATTTACATATAATAAATGTGTGTATGTAAGTGTTTGTGTTTGTGGTAGTTATATTATCAATTAGTCCAGATTTTAATTTTTTTAATAATTAGTTCTTTGTTACTAGAATTATAGGTAATAGCTGTTCTTTGTTCATTGATACTAATTTTAATTTTTTCACTTCTTATATATATTTTTAGGACGAAGTGAAATAAAATGAAATGGATGAAGGTCAATGATATGAATAAAGCGATGTTGAACGATGATGAATGATGAATGTGAGGGATTCAACAATGATGACCACTTTGAGTTTAAGACAAATTTTTAAGACAATGGATTAGTTTTAGAGTTTAAGACAATTTTTTAGGTTTGTTGTAATAGTTGTAATTTTATTACATTTGAAAAAAAAAATTGTACATGTATGGCATATAATTTTAATATACATGATGTTAAAAAGATTAATTATGCTTAATAATGAATAATTTTTTATTTCAGTTGTATGGATGAGATTTAGATATTGATTATGTTGTAGAATTTTTTATACATGAAATCTATGAAATCTATAAAATCTATTTTTTTAAATATTACCAGTATGCATCACTTACCATTCGAAAACCCAGTAATTACTATCGTCTTCAAGGCAATTCATGCTGCATTGAAGCTATTTCCGACCTATTAATTTTCAATCGATCGGGGTCGGTAGAAAATGACACATTTCCTACCAAATTTGGGCCTTTTCCTACCGACTCGGTAGGAGTCAGTAGGAAAAAGCCTGTACTATTTGCCTTATTTTTTCGATAACTTAGTACTTTACAACACAAGATCAGTGTAACAATAATAGAATAATTCTCTACTTACGAAACACATATATGAAAATGAAACACAAATACCCAAAACCCAAAACACAAATTCAAATTAAGTGAAATTAAGTGTTTGTATACATCCACAAGGGAGAAGGAAAGAGGAGGAGCACTGTTTTGTCTCGGAATCTGTGAAGAAGCAGAACAAAGGGAGCGACCAGATAGTGAAGCAAGAGAGCCATTTGATGGAGAGAGTAGAGTAAGATCGAGAGAGCACAGTATTGAGAGAGAGAGAGTAGTGAGAGAGAGAGAGAGAGTTTGGTAAAAGAGAGTATTTGTGCGAGAGATGTACAGGGGGGACCAAACGGTTTTAACCTAATTAAGGTCTAATTACGACCGTCCATCACATCTGCGGTCGTAATATTAGGTTTTAACTAAATTTTGGTGAAAATTTCTAACTTTTCATTTTTCCCTTTCAGTTAGTCAAATTTAATTTTTTGTTTATAAAAATTGAAACATTTATTTAGCTAAAATTTAAAATAACATAATAAAATTTAAAGTGCGGTAGTGTGAAATACAGCTAAATTTTTACAAAATTTAATTTATAAAATATTGTGTAACATCCAAATAATTTTAAATAATGTACACTAATTTTCATATTATTATTAATAATAATAAATTTATTATAATAAAATTATTTTAAGAAAAAAATTTTATTCCTAGAGCCGTACAGGGATTTGGTTGTTCCGTAGAAGAAAATACGGTCTTATTTATATTTTGTATGCTGTGCCTTATTGTTGTCATTTTCATCTTTTTCAAAGGTGTCTACGTATTTGCTCTATATGCTCTCTTTGCACTTATTTATTATAACACACCATAATTGATTAACATGATAGGTCTCAAATATACTGTAGAGAAGGATGAATACAGTATAGAACAATCAAACCGATAACAAACAAGTAGAATAATGATTAGCTTTTATATTGATGAATAAAAACTGTTACAGTAATATAAAGTACTCTCTCAAAGAATGTTCAAGTATTCTTGAGATGTTAGGTCTCAC
>PHNY01124748.1:55239-67056 GCA_003724115.2 Anethum foeniculum | reverse complement strand
GGTATATATTAATCATATATATATGGTTAATCAACTTATATTAGGTATACTTGAGATATTACATAATTTTATTAATAAACAGATAATAAGAAAATATTATTACATGCTACATAAAAAAATTTTAAAAAATGACCCGTGCCTCGCACGGGTTATTATGCTAGTTATGTTATAATAGAAAGAAGTTCTTTAAAATGGGTCTGAAAGATAGCTTTATGTTATAATAGAAAGAAGTTCTTTAAAATGGGTCTGAAAGATACCTTATCTTTAAATAAACCAGTATATTTATTTATAAATAAATATACCTCATCTTTAAAACTAGCATGGGCCTCCTTGGCTTGTTCTTAGGCGGTTGCTTTTCCTTTCTCCTTCACTAGTTTTTCCGTCCTCATTTTCTTTAGCAACGCCTGTTCTTCCGGTGTAGGCACCAGATCTCCCTCAGCCTCAAAATCATCGGTGAGGTTTCTTGGGGTGACCGGTGGCCGTTCAGAGGTTCGATCCGACGGCGGATCCGTGAACCCAGGCGGTCGTTCGTTATCATTTCATGTGTTAGCCATTATCACAGATTCTCAAAATCACACGTATTCCCACAGACGGCGCCAAATGTTGGAAGTAGATTTCTGCACTCTTCGAAATCCACAACCTTACTTCAGCCCGTGACCTGCAACGAAGAGAATGCGAGGGATTGTCCCCCGATTCACCTCCGGTGTGAGAATAAGTTAATCTGGTAAAGTGGGTTTTCAGAGAATACAAGTGTATGGAAAAATGTAAGTGATTGTAATTGTCTTTTTATGAATGCCAAACCTCTCCTCCTGATATCCTAGTTCGGTTACGATCGTGGGGGGACGAACGTTGAGTCCGCGTGGACCACGTCCTTCTCCTACTTCGTGGGCTCTTCCTCTGTCATATGGGCTTTGGGCATCGGTAGTCTAAACCCGCTTCTTCGGCCTGCCTTCATGCACATTCAATCGGCCCATTCGGTTAGGCCCAACGAAGGTGGACCTCCAACATGTCATGTGATACTTTCGACAGTCGCAGGGATCACATTTGCAAAAAGTCCATCAGAAGTTGGCTTCGGACATAAGGGACGCTTTATGTCTTCGACAGGACGCGTCCAACGATGTCTCGGGAAGGCCAAGACATAATAATTACAGCTGTCCTGTCCTAGATATGCGTGTCTTCATCCAGACCGTTAAATACTAACAGTCTTTCATCCCAGCCGTTAATTTCAAAAGCCCAAACGTTGGGATAACATCATCAAAACGCACTCATCACATGTGTGTATATAAGCCGTGGTTAAACACCCTTCTCAATCTAGCCTTGGATTATTATATTGTTGCTGCTTACTTTTGTCATCTTTACTTTGGCTGTGAAGGAAAAGAAGAATTTAGCATTGACTGAGTTAGAGATATCAGGATTGGCAGCAATTACCAAAATTTTGAAGGACACATCGCACTTGACATTGCTTTGCTGTTACAATTGCTAAATTCATGGCCTGTTGAGATGGTATTTCCTGGTGAGTTGTGAAGTTGATTTAAATAGAACTAGTACTTTGGTCGTCCCTCATTAGAACTTCACCACAAGCAATCTGCTTAGAAATGGGAAGCTGATAGTAATGAAGTGTGTTTCGGGTTACTGGGTTAGTTTCCTTATACTTATTATTTAGGTGGCAGCCTTTTATGGTCCTTAAATAGCAGAAAAAATTTCTGGGTTGTGAACAAATATCACAGCTGCTAATTTTGAGTCTTCTTAAAGTACTGAATTTGATATAAAATGCTTAACTACTTGCATATCAAAACATCCATTTCTCTGGACGAGTATAATCTATTTGTAGATCAGTTTTGCAGCATCCACTTGTCAGTGGGTTTTTTTGTAAGGTCAATAGACATATGCAGCCATGCCTCCACTGGGATTTACCTTTGACCTTTAATATTAAGAGGGAGAGGGGTATCTGCTAGGCTAAAGCCTTGCAGATTTTTTCAGTTTTTGAGATGATACTCTAAGCAATTTTGGATTCAGTCCTACTAGCGCACACTTAATCAGAGTGGACTTTTTAATTTGATATTTATCCTTCTAAGCATAGCTACAGGCTGTATTTAAGTGATCATTGCTAATATTTTTGCAGTCTCCTAATGTGTAATGATTTTATGTTAGATTCTGATCAATTACTGAGTTTGCATTATCATTTTGCATTTGAGTGTTTAAACTTACAATTGTTAGTCATTCATAATCCAACTGTTAACCATGTAAGAGTCCAACTTCTTTCCGAATTTGTATGTGTGTGTGTGTTAATAGTGCTGGTTTTGGGTGAATTTAAGATTAGATGTAGCTATTTATAATCGACTAATGTTAACTGTTAACTTTTTTCGCAGTGTTTGAGTTTAATTTGACTGCAGCATAAAACTTGACAAACTTGGTTCATCTTATACTATCTTCTTTACCTTAGATGTTCAGTGAAAGTGTGAAACATTGTGGGTTAGGGTTAAAAATCGTTTTTATCAAACTGGTCATCAAAAATTGTTGTTACTTGTTTGTAATACTAAATGTCATCTTCAGATTTCTATGTGTCTGTTCTATTTACGATTTCTTATTACTCTTTTGTCGATTCTTGTCCGGATTGTTGTTATTGCAACATCTAGGGATTTTGTAATATATGTAAATACGGCGATGAATTTGTTTTAGACATTTTTGTCACATATAATTCGTGCCTCTACTTTGCTTCAACTGTCAGATTCGTGATTAATGTGTTCTTGTTGTTTCTTGTCCTGATTTATTTCAATGAAAGATCTAAAGACGTGGTATGATTTATTTGTCCTGATATCATTCATCCAAACCAAAGTCCTGCAAATGGTATGATTGAAGCTCTGCCGAGACATGAAGATGCTTCTGATTCAGACCATGAAGAACGATGCAGTGAAGAATTCTGTCCACTTCATCTGAAATACTTGAATCCTTGGTATCTTTTTGAGGTTGATGCATGATGGCTGAACATGAAAACATATAGCATAATGTGGATCACTTAGCTTTTGGCAGTTGTAGTCCAGTTGTAAATATATGTTATCAGGATTTAAATTCGTTTGCGTTAGCTATTTGCAGCAATGTACTTGTGTGAACTTGTTCTCTTTTGGATGAAATGGATTCTAGATGTGTAGACGGTCATGCGGGAACCCTATATTTAAAGGCTTTGTATTTACCATGCTATGAAGTTGCATCATTCAAGTGTTTCTTGTATATGTTATTCAGTTTTTATGAAGTTGCCTAGTCATATAGAGTGGCCATATATTCAGTATCTGGTGCTAGCTTTAGATTACAATATTGATATTGTTAGTTAAACAAGATAAAATTCTTGTGTACAAGAAACCAAATGAGAGTATTGGTTTAGTTGCAAGGACTAGTAGATTTCATGCTGTTTCAGGATTGAAAGTTTGCATCTCCAAAAAAGTTCTTGGTACTTGCTTAATATTGTTGCTTTTCTGATGTTGATAGAGTTACTTGCATAATCTCTTTATTCGCCTTCATCGCGGTTCAGTTGTGGAGTCAATGGCAGATGGTCATCATAACATGACAGCTTATGTGTATGACGAGGGTTTTGTCAAATTATCAATGTGGTTATCTTGGTGAAATGCTCAAGAAAGTCTTAAAAAAATTCCCAGCCTGTAACCAATGTAACCAAGTACTGGTTGACAAATTTATAGAACTCTTTAGCTATTTTAATATTTTGTTCTGGTCTAGTAAACTCTGTTCATGGGATCATAGATCAGTCTCTCTTGTGCAAGGTACCCTGCATCTGTATGATTTTTGCTTCTTCTTGTTGAGTTTCATTTCCGGAATTTATAAGTTTAACTTTTACTTGTTCTAGAAGTCTGAGATGTTCGTGTGATTGCAGTGTGTCATTTTGGTCTTCAGGAGAGTATTCTTCAGACAATTTACTTCTAAATCTTAATTGACTTTTATTAGTTACCATTTGTCTTTGTGCACAGGATTCTCTCAGTGGGGAGCCATTCCTTTAAAGCTCTGGTTACAGATACCAGTTTATTCTTCTCAAAGTACTGTTGCAGTAATATGTCATACTGTTGACATATTTTTTGGAACTGAATATGGTCTTTGTCATATAAAACACACACACACACACACACAAAGTACCAGAGGAGGGATGCACAAAATAAGTAGAATACAGGAACCTATTTCTTGGTCAATGTAGCAAAGTTAAATATAACAACAAATACTCAGTTGGCAAAAAGAAAGACAGAAGATACAGCATACAGGGAAGTGGAATCTATTCATTTATCATTATTAGCCTTGTATGGCACAATTCAATATGATCAATATATATATTGTACTGATTACATAATCCTGCAATGCTATGAAGCTACACTGTGGCACACTGGTAGGTAATATCTGCAAGCTATGTGGATCACCTGTAGAATTAACCTCCAAAAGTACGGGAAAGATATATTGTGTACCTGCTTCCGGACCACACTAAGAGTTTTATCAAGCTAACATATACATAAGCTTAACTAACAATCCTTAAAATGCTCATCAGCAATTTAACTTCATGAATAAGACAGTGAGAATGAAATTAGTCGAAGGATCATGAGAAGACCAAGAAACAAGAAGCAAATCTTCAGTACAGATTTCGTACCCTGTTGTTGATTCGAAGGTTGATAAAAACCGTGAGCATATCCTCCATGAAATGAAGTAGAGAAAAGATAAGGGACACCAGAAGTAGCTCCATAAATAGTAGCATCATGAAATCCATGCACTTGGAAGTTAAAGAATGATGGGATGGCACCAAAAAGAGCAGACAGTGTTAAGTTTCCAAACCTAGTGGTTGTCATTGGCGTAAATCCCCCAATTGAATTAAACTCTTCTTCTTGTCGGAAAAAGTTTGTATCTGGAGCAGGAGCCGTTGCAGGTCTCTGCCCTGTAGGGCGATTGGGAATAACATCTCCAGGTCCTGATCGCGTACTAAGCTCAGAACATTGTTTTCCCCGTCCATATATAGGAACCAATTTCTCCTCTTGTACAAGTGTCTTACAAACTGGGCACTCGGGGGAATCGGAATGAATATGCAGCCATCGATAAAGACAGGGCCAACAGTAAAGATGACCACAGAGAGTTACAGTCGGATCTTGAGCTAATTCAAAGCAGATATTGCACTCAAAAATACCCATGTCCATGTTAGTACCACTTGAACAAGAGGGATCACTTAAGTTTTCAAATGCACTACCCATAATCAAACCCTCGGAAACTCCAAACTTCCTGTTAATTTATACAAATCACAGATCAACTATTTTTTCTAAAACAAGATAATCCACACATGTCACATAGAAACAATTAAGTAACACACAGCTGGATGAGGCAATATCGAAGAGCAAAGCAAATAAACCGCATCACTTTCAATTAAACAAATAACAATATCATAAATCAAAGTACAAATGTATATACATAACCTTGATGCCAATTTGGAGATCATCTAAATCTCGTTTATGGAATTATACAACAAACATCATACCCTCGGTAATTTCAAGAGCAAAGCAAATAAACCGCATCACTTTCAATTAAACAAATAAAAATATCATAAATCAAAGTACAAATGTCATAACCTTGACGCCAATTTGGAGATCATCTAAATCTCGTTTATGGAACTATACAACAAACATCATACCCTCAGTAATTTCAAAATTCCTGTTCATGCATACATATCACAGATCAACTATTTTTTCCAATACAAGATAATCCACAAATGTTATGACTTACCAGATGGAAACTCGTGAGAAACAATTAAGTAACACACAGCTGGATGAGGCAATATCGAAGAGCAGTTAAATCCACTAAAGCAAATAAACCACATTACAGTCAATTAAAAAAATAACAACATCATGAATCAAAGTACAACTGTATCCTAAATAAACATTATAAGAAAACTTTGATGCTTAAGTGGGGATCATCTAAATCTCATTGTGTGGAATCTCAAAACTCCATCTAACAATAAATTAAGTACAACAAACATACACAGCTGGTATTCAAAAGCATCCATATAAAGAAACACACACACACACACACACACACTCACAATATCACATTTCAATAAAAGACCCATGATAATTAACCAAATAAAATACATAAAAATTGATTCTTTATAAATAAACAAGAACACCAGAATCTAATCTAAAAAATCAACACTGCAATATATAATGAAAATACAAAATCTTGATTAATTGGCCAAATTTAGCCACACAACATAAAAACAAATTCTTGATCTTGTACCATAATAACAAACACATACACATATACACACAGAGTGACAAAACCAACTAAAGAATAGAATCAAATGGGCTTTTCATACAAGAAAAAAAAAATGACCCACAAATTTGTAAGTTAAAAAAAATACAGAAACAAATTTGAGTGAAGCAGATCTAAGTTATTACAAAAATGCAAGGTGAAGATAAAACATACCCACAGCCACAAGGTTATACTAGCATTATGAACATGTATACATACATATATACTTACAAATATAAATTTAGGAAGGAGAGGAGAAGATGAAGGGGGAGGAGAGAAAGAGAATGACCTGAAGAAATGGAGGGAGCACGTTGGATAAATCGTCTGGGGAAATCTAAATTGGATTAACAACGAATCTTAAGGGAAGATAAAAAGTTTAGTAACCAGTTGTACATTTGTTTTACATTAAGAAAGATGTAATTAAAGTATAGAGAAGTATGAGTTGATGTAATAAAAAAAACAGAGTGGGGTCACATCAGGTGCAACGTGCACGGCTGCTGTCAGGGGGCCATAGCAAAAATATCAGTGCAGGTGAGGTTAGAAGTTAAGCTAGAAAGTTACTTTTGAACTATTTGTAAAAGGATTATAAAATTTAAAGAATTAGTTCTTCGGGGCTCGATATTTACTTACATCCGAGTTGATTAACTTCCGATTTTCCGATAATCATTTTTCCGATTATGGGTCCGTGTCAGTCGATTTTTCCAACACTCAAAATTAATTTTATTTCGTGTATACTAAATACAGTGTTTTAAAAATTAAAAATCAGTTAACTCAGACAAGTACTCGAAAATCAAAGATGAATCGATTCATATTTAAGCGAGTACTCGACCGAATACTCAACGGAGTACTCGGATGTTGTAAACGAGTACTCGAAAAATGAACCAATTATTCGGATTTTGAAGACGTAGCCGAGCGATTATGAGTTTTACAACCTTGACTAAAAGACATTTTAAATCAAGATTTTGGAATAAGATAAAATCAAATATGAGGCCCGTTTGGTAAACTTTATTTGTTTACTTATTTCTGTTTTTCTAAAATAAGTTACTTATTTTATGTAAAATTTTTGCATATAAAAAATATCAAACCCTTTTTAAATACTTAATTCTAAAAATTAATATGTAAATGTGAAATTTTTTTCCCGAAATAAATTGATAAGTCAGTATTTACTTATTTGCCCAACAACTCATGGTTATAAAATTTGTGCAAATAGATATGGCCCGCAGGGAACACAAATTTCGTTAATGTCCAGCGCTGGGGTATCGAGTATTGACCACCGATAATAGTAATGATAGATATCACCTACCAATCTACCATCCTTAATCCTTAGCAGCCTCTGACCAACCCAAAAAACACATGTATAACACATAACATACACCTCAAAATATGTAATATTAATCAACCTTGGACAACATCCATGTGTTTCACCTTAGGTCAATGTTTCCCAAGTGATGTCCTTTCAACTACATTTCCTCTACAAACTCCTCCATCTCTTTCTTTGGAGTAATAGACATACCAGGATCTGTTTACATGGTAAAACTAGGATTAAGACATTGTATAATACTTTTTGTATTTCAGATGAAAGAATGATAATCATGATCTGTATTGCTGAATGAGGGCGAATTTTTCTACAATTGAGAGAAAATATAGAAAAGGCTTGGATTCATCTTCCCTTTAGAGTTGAAACGTAAGAATTACATATGCAAAGCCAGAATTAAGTATAAAGGACATTCATCCGGTCCAAAACCACAACTATGATGTATTAGTACAGTTATATTGTACATTGCATAAGCAAATATACATCTGTTAAGGCTTCCTAAGGCTCCTCCACAAACGTCCCTATCCTACAGAAAAATCATTGTGCAACTAGTTGATCTTCCAGCTATTCTCTGTATAAGAAACGACAAGATCAGTGAAGTTTTTGGACAAATTTGGTCCTACCAGTGCATATTAGGATATTAAGATCCTAGCACTTATAAGCGAAAATATCAATAAAAATCAAATTTTCCCTTGTTTTTGGTTACCTCTTTTAATGACTGAACTTTAATTTACCTTACCTTCTACATTATATTTTGGGTTGCCACTTGGAAATGTAAAATATAAAGACTGTTATAAAATTTGTACAATTAAGTTACCTAAATAGAGCTGGAAGAACAGGAAAGACATTTAGCAGAATTAGGTTCAACTCTGTTTTACAATAAGCTCAATGTCAGCTCCAATTTCAGCGATTTTCGGCTCTTTTGATGCCTTTGCCAATTTCGCAACATTGTCAACATCAAAGTCCAAGGCTATTTGTTTTACAAGTCCATCAAGCATCTGATTTTGACGATCACATCAACAACACCGCAATACATAAGTAACCTTACGAAATACATTACAATAATATATGTAAATACACACACACACACACGCATGTATATATAATAATATTTTGAAATTTGATTCTCCTTCAGCAAAGTAGTTTGCCTATTATGTCTAAGATGATACTGCCGGAATCAAGTCTAATCATTCCCCTAAACAAAAAATTATTATTTTCATGGGCACAAAAATCCTGTCCATGTTGGACAATAGAGTCAATTTTCATTGTCACGGCGGTCCAATAATAATGACGTCGCATTCTAACTTCCCTAAACTAGGTAATCCGCATGTTTCTTTTCTTGATTAAGTTTGCAAGTCTGGAGTCGCCACTACTATAAGATCTCTACGATCATAACGTATGGGTGTTCTATGTTGCAATGTATGCTTCAGTCTTCACTGTGCCAAGACCACAGTAAAGTTGGATTTGCAAACCTTTCCCGACACAGACCACTAATGAAATTTAGCATAAATTTAACCAGTTACATAACACACACACACACACTCTAAAAGAGAACTAGATTAGTACTCAGGCCGTTGCTTGGTTACATTGTATTTACTTTATTAAAAACATTATTTTATTATAAATAATTTTAAATTTTAAATATATAATAATAATGTGTAAATATATATAATTTTAAAAAGTAGAATAAAACATTACTCCCTCCATCTCATTTTACATGTCCCTTTTGAGAAAATTACACATATTAAGAAAAAAGTTGGTTGGATAAAGTTTTCCAACATGCATCCTTAATTCATAAATTGAAAAATGAGAATAAAATTAAGTTATAAAACAGTCAAACCTTGAAACAACATATATAGGGATAGTTTCGGAAAATTATCCTTAAATTTGTATCGGAAGAAGAGATGGACATGTAATACGGGACAAAATAAAGAGAGGTGTAAAATGGGACGGAGAGAGTATACTTTAAAAATAGTGCTACACGAATTTTTAATATTTTTTTTTATCATAAATATTAGTGAAATAATAATAAAAAAAAAAAGTTAATAATATCTATGCAAAAACCAAATAACAGTGAAGAAAGATTAAAAAATGAAAAATGAGGAAAGAGAATTAGTGGAGGTTTCAACCAAGGAAGAAGGAGAAGGAAAGTTAGTTGAGAATGATGTCAGCAAGGAAAGGAGAGAATGACATATAACCAGTTACGATGTCAGTAAATAAAGAAGAGCACGACACATCAGCATTTATAATGGCAGAGTCCTTTGTTTTTGTTATATGTATGTTAGGAGATTCTAAAGTTAACTCTCAAAAAAAATCCTAAAGTTATTACTTAAACTACTTATTTAGGTGTTTCTTGTTATGATCCGGAAATACGAATGTAAGACTACAAAAATTGTTAGTGCATACTCATTTTATTTAAGTTTCATTAAAGGGTATCAACAACGTAAAATGGATAGTATTTTCTATTTTACCTTTGAAGGAGCCGAAATTATATAGTTTTGGTTGTCTTATACATTGATCCAAGTCGGTAATTTATATGAAACCTACGCATTAATTTTTTTTGCCTAATCTTCACATCTTCGCATATAAATTATAGGATCAAAATTTTCAAATATGTACATTATGGCTGAACTTAACTTTTAGATGTTTTTTTCCTATATATTTTATATATTCAAATTTTTACATTTGTATCTTGCCATTCTCAAGAATTTTATTATTAAAAATTTCAAGACACGACTTGAGATTTATTGCCATTATACATTAACAAAGATACTTCAACATACTAAACCATCAGATACTAGACCACAGAATAGAATTCACCGATAAAGCCTATGAAATCAATAATAGACAAGAGGAAGACAATCATAATATAACTGTAATTGCATCAGTGTTACAAAATAATGATTGAAAGCATACCAGAGATCCAATTGCAACTAAAGCTCGGAACTTTGAATCTATTTCAAGATTTTCCTCTTCCGCAATCTATACGAGAAACCAAAATGATCATAAAGAAAAGAACACAGAGTATCAATTATTCTATGATGCTCAGGGAGGATCATCAATCTAATGAACAAAATTTAAAATACCATTATCTTTTCAGCTATCTAATTCAAGTCAATCATTTCTATTCTAAATATATGTTGTTTAACAATTATAGGATACTTACGAACATGCTCTTATCAAATTTAATACATAATACCACTAAAAGCAATTAATTATTCAACATTTTTTCATCAAGGATGGTTAATCAGGTCTACATTCAACTAGTGTGTATAAGTGGGAGTGTGATACTGATAATATAAACAAATGTTAGAGAATAGAATAGTATAATTCCCAATACCAAGTATCTAAGATACATCAATAGTATGACTCCTACTACTGAGGGACAACCAGAAACAACTATCAGTGGCAACAAGGAAATATTTAATGTAGATAAGTGCACCAGTGCTAACACCTTTGATTAGGGTAAGAATTATCAATTTCTCCTTGTCGCACTGAAACTAGGGTCCAATGTTAAAAATTTAAAAGTGGGGTTTCAGTCTAAATTGGTAAAACCCCAGAGAAAAACGAGACCATGTCAATGATTAGAAGACAAGTACATTTCATACTAAAAATTTATTTAATTAACCAATTCCCTCCAAAATATGTCTAGTATGAATCAGGTCGCAAGTCTAAATGTTCAGAGATCCAAATGGCAAAACGACTTACTGAGAAAAACAACTTGATGATAAGCTCATGAGGATGACATGTACTCTTAACATTACTAAAACTGGGAGGCGTCTAATTTTATAGAGTTATATTTGGTTAAAACTCAATTGTATAATATGTTACTTTGACTCGGGGTGCGGAGTGCTGGACACGACACATATCCGAGTGTCTGACTTGAAAAATCTGAAAATTGAGACCCGGGGACTGTCCTATTTTTGGACATGGGTATGGGGACATGACATAATATATAAATAAACAAGTACTGTATGTAAGACATCATAACAGAACGTAACAATTGATTGCATCAGCCCAGCAGTAACTGAAAAATCACACATCACAAACGCAGATACCTGTAGGGCAGCTGAAAGAACTTGAGATTGGCCTTCTTCATCCTTCTTTTCAATTAAAAGGACAGCATAGCTGAAATAAACAAAAAGAATAAAGATAAGCGGGCAAGAGATTTTCATGGAATATAATTTTTAAATATAATTTAAAATGGAGATCAGAAGTTC
>PHNY01124748.1:37614-53745 GCA_003724115.2 Anethum foeniculum | reverse complement strand
GAAGATACAGCTAAACATATATATATATATATATATATATATATATATAGAGAGAGAGAGAGAGAGAGAGAGAGAGAGAGACTAGAAACCTGTCTCAATCACTAATTTACATACTAAAAATCTAAATATAAAAATAATTTGTATACTAACAATTTAGTGGCTATCACTAAATTACACATATATAATCACTAAATTCCTGCAAATCACTAAATTACATGCAACTGTCATAAATATATAAATGAATTAGTTAATGATCACTAATTATACCTATATCTATTACTGGTTTCTAGGTTCTATTCTAATTTTGGTTTCTATTCAATTACTAGCCTATATAATATATATCTCTGTGTGTGTGTGTGTGTGGGTGGGTGTGTGTGTGTGTGGGTGGGTGGGTGTGGGTGTGTGTAGCAGCATTAAGCATAACATGTTCAATCTCCTTGAGTATTAGTGGTCCTTTGTATTTTAAAACTTTGATATATACAAGTTGTTAAAACATAGGATTCTCCTTCGAGGTCTTTTTTGTTGAAAGGTTTTGTACCAAAACCTAACCCTGTACATATATATTGCCAACTAAAAAAGATTTAAATGCTCTGTACAATTTGGCGTACGACGACGATAAATTAATTAACATTAGGTAAAGCTTCGTATTTCCATCTACTCTAATACACAGTCGGTAATGCTATTTAAAACACTGGAAATATCTGTCAATTAGGATATTTATTCAGACATTTAGCATATTAAGGAAACAATATATATAGTCCTTTGCTCAGAACTTTAAAAGTCATACTGAGGCTTATAGATCAACTCTAGAGTTAACGCCTTTTGAGATATAATCATTATTTCAATTTGATGCGAATTGGAGATACAGCAAGTTAGCAACAGATTACATGCCATTCTAATGAAGTTTTCATTGTGAATAATTCCCATAGATAGTCATATATAAAGAATTAGAAATACTAACTTCACCCCGATGCTTTTGCAACCACGGGTAGTAGCATGAATTCCTAAAGAGATTAGTCACAGCACGAATGCTGGTCAAAAGATTTGCAGGAAGAGGACTTGTAGTAACCTTCCGGAGCAACTCCAAGAGTGTATCTGAAGAGGGAAGGAAAAAAAGTTAGTATATGCCACATGCAAACAAGAGTGCTAAAGCGAAGTGATATGCAACACGCAGAAACAAAAGAATACTAGCCGGTGAAGTGAGCATGTTTGGTTTCCATTTATGACAGCCTGCTAAATTCATTACAAACCAGATTATAATAATTCAGTTGGACAATTCATTAGTTCTGTACATTGATGTGTAATACAAAATCAACATGCCAATTCCAATTTCAGATCATCGTGCCAATTTCCCCCATGGTAAACTCGACGTCCATGTCTAATTAACTAGCAAGGTTATGCATATTCACAATCAACATAGTACACATACGCTATCATCTATCCCATGTGTATACAAGTCATTACAAAATTTCAAGGATGTTGTGAAATAGGATTCTAAAGAAGGATACCGTTTGCTTCTGTAAAATGTTTAAAAACTAGAGCTGCCCCATCTGGATGTAGAACAATCATCCTCACAATATCAATCACTGAAACGGTATTAACAATTGTAAGTTTCAACACTCAAATGAAAATGAAAATGATAATGCAAACTCAGTAATTGATCAGAATCTAACATAAAATCATTACACATTAGGAGACTGCAAACATATTAGCAATAATCACTTAAATAAAGCCTGTAGCTATGCTTAAAAGGATAAATATCAAATTAAAAAGTCCACTCTGATTAAGCGTGCACTAGTAGGACTGAATCCAAAATTGCTTAGAGTATCATCTCAAAAACTGAAAAAATCTGCAAGGCTTTAGGCTAGCAGATACCCCTCTCCCTCTTAATATTAAAGGTCAAGGGTAAATCCCAGTGGAGGCATGGGTGCATGTGTCTTTAAATTTCTGAAATTGAACTTACAAAAAAAACCACTAACAAGTGGATGCTGCAAAACTGATCTACAAATAGATAATACTCGTCCAGAAAAATAGTTGTTTTGATATGTAAGTAGTTAAGCATTTTATATCAAATTCATTAATATAAGAAGACTCAAAATTAGCAGCTATGATATTTGTTCACAACCCAGAAATTTTTTCTGTCATTTAAGGACCATTAAGGCTACTACCTAAACTATAAGTATAAGGAACCTAACCCGAAACACACTTCATTACTATCAGCTTCCCATTTCTAAGCAGATTGCTTGCAGTGAAGTTCTAACGAGGGACGACCAAAGTACTAGTTCTATTTAAATCAACTTCACAACTCACCAGGAAATACCATCTCAACAGGCCATGAATTTAGCAATTGTAACAGCAAAGCAATGTCAACATTTGAAAATTTACTGCTGTGGTAGTGCGATGTGTCCTTCAAAATTTTGGTAATTGCTGTCAATCTTGATATCTCCAACTCAGTCAATGCTAAATTCTTCTTTTCCTTCACAGCCAAAGTAAAGATGACAAAAGTAAGCAGCAAGAATATAATAATCCAAGGCTAGATTGAGAAGGGTGTTTAACCACCTTCATCTATCACAATCAAATGCTTACGTGCACCAAAAACACCTAATTAGGTAATTTGAGCATATAAGATCTTAATTTTGACAAAAAGTGCCAAAGTACCCTTCAAACTTTAAAATTTTCATATAGAGTGAGTGCAAGGTCTCTTAATCTTCCTTCGGAAAAAGAGTAAAACATACGTTTGAACAAATTTCAGATAGATGATTCACAATAAACATTTGGCAGCCTAGTAAATTTTATTGGCTCAAGGGTTATTTAATGAATAAAAGTGGATTAGATTTATTGTGCGTCAGATGGTCAGGGACACAAGAGTACACTGGAGTCTGCTGCTCGAAAATAAAGTCAAGTGTAAAACAAATTATTTGCGGTAAGGATCAAAATAGTTGGGTGAAAGATGTTGGCAATAAGTCAAGACAGGCAGACTATTAAATTGCATCTCTATAGTAGCAATGCATAGCCCGCTTGGTTTATAAGCAGCATTAGGTAGGGACTACCAAAACAGGCGTAACTTATCAAAGAAACCACTTAAATATAAATTTTAACAGTAAAAAAAAAAAGAAAAATAACAGTAAGGCCAAGGATTTACCAGGTCAGAAATAAGAGTACTGTTGAACTCTGAAATTTTCTTCAGGATCCCATCAAATTGTGCTGCGTCAAAGACCAACATCCCTTTCTGGGGAGTTGTTTTTAATGATTAAAACAAATTAGTGTCACTCGAGCAAAACAAACATCTAAATAACTAATTAACGCCTTTCTATAAATTTCTTTTTCTCTTTTTCTTTTGCCACGTTTTAAAATTTATTTGTGTAGTGGTCCAGTACATTTTTTTAATAGAAGATCATGACAAGATTAAATAATTCGACTCTAAACAACCAATCACAGTTAAACGAACATTAGTACGTTCTTCAAAACAACATTCCTTTAATTGCTTGGATGGGGAAAAAAAATACAGTCAACACTCAATTATCTACCAACAATTTTAATCAAAAACGATCCTGAACTTTAGGTTCTTCTATCTATGTTACTCGGACTCTTCTTTTTGTCTCAAGGACCCGTGTCGGACACTTGACACTCGGACATGGACACTTATTTTAGGCCAAAAACATGTACATTTTATCAAATTATTTCTGAGTCCGACACATGGACATGGAAATGTATCCATGTCGGACACTTCTATCTGAGTCCAAGTAACAAAGTCTTCCATTTTATGCAAAAGTAATATATAGTATATTATATACTAATGCTTCCACACCAGGGTTGCATGTGCAATATGAAGATAAAAATCACTTTTCTTACTTCCAAGTAAATATGCAATATTGTTAAGATAAAATAACGGAAAACAAAATTTGTGGGAAAAATAGCAAATTCTAACAGAAGACAAGTTAAGAAAAGATAGATGACAGAAATAAGGGATTAATACATAGATTTTCTGGGATAAAAACAAATACCAACAACATTAGTGAGTATAACTGAGATACTACAAACCTAGATGATAGAGATAGGAGAGCAATGCATAGATTTTCTGGGATAACACGAATACCAACAACATTAGTGAGTATAACTGAGATACTAAAACCTACCATACCCCGTAACATGATTTAGATGAATCAATACAATAGTGAGTAAACAAAGATACTCAATGTTAGAAGTATATACACGCACCAGAATGCTCCAAACATTAAGATTAAATCCGATATTGCTCTGATCCAAAGTTCCCAGTTTTATAAAGAATACACTCTTAAACAGAGAAGTGCTGTCCACTCAGGGTTCTGAGTACGCGCTTATAATTGGTGTAGTTTGATTTCGGAACCATTTCACTATATATAGATATAGAACCAGACAGTTTATGCATTTACCTTTGGAATGTGCTTAAAAGTAGGTTTGGCTGAGACAGCTGCAATTAGTCAAACAAAGAAAAACTAATATGAATTTTCTTCTGCTTCTGAAACAATATAACAGTTGACATGTAAATCCAACACATGAACTCGTACTTGATCACGAACACATACCAGACAAGTTTGAAGGTCCTCCAGGAACATAAGCACTGGCTGCAATGTACAACAATCAAAACAGATCACATGAAAGAGTGAAGAAATTGTGATGATAGAACTCTTCAAATACATGTATTGTGATACTCACAACCGGTGAAGGGATCACGAAATGATGAATCAAGAGAAAAATTCCTCTGCCCAGAATTTTTCAAAATAAACTCTACAATTTGTTGGCGATAGGAAAGTGGTAGATTCTCCTTAAGAAGCCACTTGTCAGCCGTGTCGTATGGACTATCTGAAAAGGCCTCACCAGCACATAATCATGCATGAGATAAACATATTTAAATGAATTCATGTTGCAAGTCCAACAAACAAGCACTTATATCCTACCAAATGTCAAAAGCCCTCCTACTGTCCTACATCAAACTTGTACATTATCATTTTTAATTTCCGCTCAGCAGCAGACGGGTAGACATAGAAAGGACTAGGGAGCACCATAAAAAGTTTAGGTCAACAGTAAAATCCCTTTTGACACAATGCAGTTGATCAAAATACTTTGCGCAGAAATTTTTACAGAGCAAACAAAGGTATAGCATATTTTCCCTTTTAAATCTTCTAAATATAGATTTATCATACATAAGGGTCATCAATGTAATTGTTCCTCAAAGACCTAAAAAGAAATAGCACATTTGAGTAGCACAGAGTCTGTCATTTTATTATTCTCATACAGCTAAAGTGAAGTAAGAAATTTATCTCTCTCTAACAACTTATTCAATCTTATTGAGATGCATACGATAATAACTTAAGCCCTTCTTCTGAGAAAGGACAGGTATAGTTTATCTCATGCATTGTTGTTATGATGGTAAGTTGAGCTGAGTTGAGTAGACGAGGGTCCGCCTAGCCAACTAATCGCCCGCTAATCAGCACTTAGATGAAATAACCATTATATGTACATATAACATAGGCCATCTGCATTAACAAAAAATTCAAGACAATGAACTGAACTTCCATCACTCTTTCATTACATTGATACTTTAGCCTTTAAAACCAGTTTTAAACAGTTTGTCATAACTCATAAGCTCATGTAACAACAAACAGTCTTTACAGTTTACACAATTTTAAAATTTAATTAAATTTACAATATTAAGTTAAGATAGGCCTAATCTCGTCCTCCCAATCCCCTCACTCTCTTGCTCAACATTTCGGGCCTGGTTGGCAGATTTGACCCGGTTTTTGACCTAGTTCCCAAAACTCAAGCTGCTGGACCTAGTAGTTCCAAGAATACCGACAACTCATCTTGTTAGACTTCGTTGATCATAGTCTCATGACATGGTATCAGAGCCAAATTTATCCATAAATCTTGAGTTCAAGCCCTGGGTAGCACCAGTACTCTCACATGTAATATAGGTCTTTTTGATTGGGTTTATAGAATACAGTTGATCCAATCTTCCTGTTAAAAGTTTGCTTTCAAGGGATGAGTTGTGTTAGGATGCATAATAAGATACAGATTAGGCTCTTAGGTCCTTAGGTGAGGTTGCTCACCGAAGACATACCCGTCTTTCATTCCATCTAAGATTCTAGTCCCGAGCACAACATGAAGTGCAAAAATATAGGCATATAATTTTGCATAAAGCAGTAGAATATACGCATCCATGCATTTTCCAAACACATAATTGCCTTTTCGAAGATTTTCAAGAAGTTCCATAGTTCTCAACATTTTCCAAACTTGCCTAAATATTTTTCTAATAAAGGGTCTTCATGAAACAACCCCTCTACTTCCAGAAGTACAGCTAATGTCTACGTAAACCCTCTGCAGACCCTACATTCGAGTGGGACATACTAGATAAGTTTAATTTAGTTGAGTAAAAAAGCAACTACCATAGAACTCGTCGCCTAGTGTTACTAACCTAATCTCCTCTATAGGGAGGTTGAGGTAAGGAAGATTCCTTAATTATCAGGACAGCAGCAAATTTGGCAAGGAACATAAAGAAAAAAAATATTAATACAAAAAAGATACACCACGCAAGTAAAATAGTTTAGCTTTCAACTGGAGAAATGAAGTTACCTGATCGATTATAGGGCAATTTACGAATAGGCTCACCGTCTCCAATATCAACGTCAAAGACTGCAGAGTAACTCAAATTATTAATAGAAAGAAGAAATGAAATAGGAATCCATAGAGGACTCGGATTCAAAAAAATGGCTAACCGTAATCATATTCTTTTCCATTAAGAACAGGACGTTTCATGCTATCATCAGGTCCATCAACAACTTCCCCAATCTAATGATCAGAAGTTATTATTAGTAAAAAATAATTTAATTTGTAAATCTGAATTGAAAAAGAAAAAGAAAAGATCAAAGATAAGTTTCATTGATCAGAATAATATACAGCAACAAACAGATAGTTTACAATTTATATTGACACAGATTTTACTGAAACAAATAAATTGTTTCCTTAGGCTGCTGTATATTCTGATTCTTCCTAAACATTCATCAGTACTTCCCCATTAGTATATTATGCAGGTGGAAATTTAGCCACTGAAAAAAAATGCAACTAGCTAGTTTACAATTGGATTACCTTATCCCATTTATTTTCAATCATATTCCATGCATATGCAACACCATTTTCACCTTCTCTCACAACTTTTGTTTGCCCGTCACTTGTTCCTGAGCACAATACCATATTATAGATCTAAATAAACCCATATCATAATTTACAAAAGTATCAACCCTTTGAGATACCAGGAATTAGCATCGTATGTTAAAGACGTGCATGCATCTACAAGTCAGCCTCATAGTTATATACATAATTTAGGATAGCTAACATTCGAGAAAAAACAATTATAACAAAGTTTCTAAAGCAAGGCAACTTGATTTTCTCCATCTAACGAATGCAATAACCAACAAAAGAGAAGGGCACAGCAGACCTGGTGTTTGTAGAGCCTCGAGGCCTGGTAATTCATTCAGTTTCAAGCCCCCAACTTTCTTCCTGTACAGGTAAAGCACATGTAAATCGGGTACAGCATGGTTCTCAACTGAAAAGGTATCAATTGAAGGCTGGTAAAAAATTCAAAACCTAATCAAGTCTGCATATAATATCAAATTATATTACCAAATGGTGACTTCTTACCTACTGCACCTGTACTCCGAAAGTATAGATGCATACAACTCAGCTTCTTGAGGATCAGCAATTCTATCATGATGAACTGTCCAGACGCGGACAACTCCATCAGAACATGCTGTCACAATATCACCGTTTCCCAGGAATTTGGCATCCCAAACACAGCCTGGATGTTCTATGCTTTGCAAACAAACTCCATCTGAATTCAAAAACAAAATTTAGATAATAGATGCTGTAAGGATGTTTTGAATATGCTATATGCAATGGAGCTTACACTTCTAACGATGACCACAAACATCATAGAGAATAACTAAATGGAAGGAATAATCATGACTTAATTTCAAAGTCTTTGACAGCCACATTACTAAAACATATGAATATAGTAAGCGATAAATATGAAAACATATGAATATAGTAAGAGCAAGTCCAACAATATCCTAGTGTGTTACAGGTGAAGTCCAACTTTAACCCCTTTTTCAAACAAGATTGACAAAACTAACCAATTCTAGTTTCATGTACAAAAATAGCCAGTTGAATACACATACAATAAAGTACAACTGTTACGCATAATACAATGGAGTATCCAATACTGGATACGCATTCACCATTGCAGTAAGCTGTACTACACATTTGTCGTTTGGGTTTTGTGTTGGATACGCATAAGACAAAGGAGTATCCTCTTTTATTTAAGACAAGATATTTAGCTTTTAATCTCTAGATACTGGATGTGCATTTATATATACAGCTAGAATCAAGATAAGTAATAATGTATTGCAATTCTGCGAACAGAAGGGGAAGTTTTGGAAAAGATGGAGACAGAAAAATAACTGGCATAGTCTGTGTTTTATTACGCATTTGTGAAAGGCGGATCTAAAAGGTTAAAGTTGGCCATGTTTCTGAAAGCGTAACTTTGGTACCTTACCAATATAAATTAATTTTGTTAATTTTTTGTGTGTTTCCTATAAAAATCTTATTTTGTATATCAACTCCAACAACAATCCCTATGTCCATTAACTATTACTATTACTATTATTATTATTATCATTATAATAAATTTGAAAAGAGAGTTAAAAGAAGCGGGAAAAAAAAAAGAGAAAAGAATTGGAGGAAAGGAGATAAATGGATTTTTTATTCATAAAAGTGAAATAGGTAATGGCTAGTGGTTACTTGAAAATAGCAAAGAGATGAATGTTCTAAAACATTTAAACAAGTAGCCATATAGAAGTTAGATTCTAACATTTAAACAGAGTTAGTGATGCAGAATAAAGAGTTAAAATATTAGTTTGTATATTATTTATATTATTAGTTAGGACTATATTTAATTGTAATTTATCTTAAAGCTATTTCATATGTATGTAGCAATTATTTTAGATTATGGTAGAGAATAGTCTAAAATATTGCCTTTAAAATAAATTACAGTTAAATTTAGGCTCTGTTTGGGAGTGCGGTTAAAAATTNCGTTTAGAAAAAGTGCTGGTGGAAAAAGTGCTGTTTTAAAAATCAGATGACTGTTTGGTAATATTTTTGATATGCTTATGTTTTGATGTAAAAAATTAAATAAATTAATGCTTTTGGTGAGTTTTGATGGTGAAATCAGCATCTGCTTCCCGCAAAAGCTGAAAAGCAGCTTTTTCCAAAAGCATGGGGGTACTTGCTTTCTCTAACAGCAGCTTTTAGGCCAAAAGCACTTTTCAGAAAGGTAGCTTTTAAATTTTACCAAACAGTATTTTAGCTGCTTTTCAGCAAAAAGCTGCAATCCCAAACACACCCTTAGTCCTAAGTAATAATATAAAATATATACAAAGTTACAAACTATATTTTAACTCTTTGTTCTGCATCAGTTAGATAACAGGAAATCAAACTCTGCAAATTAAAAACAAATTATCAAATATACTGTTTTCCCACGTTTTAGTAACTAATAAAAAAGGTGCGGTCAAATTTTATTAACCTTTCCATATTTTTGCAGAACAATCCTCGCTACCACTGACAATAAGGCCAGATACATGTGCATCAACAGAATACACAATAGAAGTGTGACCAACCATTTCCAACAAAACTTCACCACTAAGAGCCCATAGCCTGATGGAACTGTCATTGAGAAAAACCGAAACTGAACTTAAGTGTCCAAATTAAGATAAAATAATGACAGCAATAATGTTAATAATAAGAACTTAGGGGGTTGGAAGCACAATAGAAGCATCATAATAACATTTACATTAAACAGGGCCGCGCTCAAGAGAGAACCAATCCTTAAAATAGAACCTTAGAACCATTACAATATAAGGGGAATTCTACAGCAGAAAATTTTAAATAGATACTCGGGACTTGAACCTGGATACATGCTTGTTTGCATCGTTGTGTATGCTTAAAAATGTATTCAAAATATAATACATAAACACGACATTTTGCATATGTTATGTTCACATTAATACTTCAGGATAAAGCGAATTCTGCTGTAGAATCTTATGTTCTACACCTAAACTCTACGTAAATAGCACATTAATACTACAGAATAAAGCGAATTCTGCTGCAGAACCCTAATTAATACTACAAATAAGGCAAATTCTGCTGTAGAACCCTAAATTTTAAATAGACTCTCATGAACATTTTGCATGTACAATGTTATGTTCTACACCTGAACTCTACGCAAATAGCACATTAATACTACAGCATAAAGCGATTCAGCTGCAGAATGTTATGTTCTACACCTAAAGTCTACGTAAATAGCACATTAATACTACAGAATAAAGCAAATTTTGCTGCAAATGCCTAAATTTTGAATAGACTCTCCGAATTCAATTATTAAAATATCTCATAATTTCAATAGAAAATACAAAAGTTCAGCTGAATAATACAAAACTACGAAATAGGACAAATTATGCGGCAGAATCTTAGATAACTTACCAAAGATGTATCAGTTCTTAGAGTTATTAAGTTAACAGTTCTACAAGGAACATGACCCACATTAAACATGTACACAAAAAGTTTCTAGTGGAGGGGCTTCAAAAAAAACAAGGACAATAATATTAGTTTCGATATGCAATCCTAAAATTTATCCGTGTAACCATATGTAATAATCTGTTGCATGCCATCTACTCAGTTTCCCTGTTGCACTTAGCTCTGACAATTTAACAAAGGTGAAAAGTAAACTTAAGAATAATTACAGCTTCATATTTCTTCCAAAACTTTAAGAAAAAACAAGACTCGCGCTTTCTTGTTACAATATGCAATTTTGAATGCTTATATAGTAAATAAAAGTAACGAGAACTTATATTCTAGTTAGGTACATTGACATCACTGTCTTCATAAGCATCAGTTTATGCACATTTTCTTTTAAAATTTTAAGCAAAATGTAACCCAAACGGCTTTTGGGGAGGAAAATTTTATATGCTTATATATATACTAAAAGTAATTAGAACTGACAATTAAATAGGTACATAGACTTCCTTGGTGGAGTCAGGTGGTTTTAGGCATCACTTTACGAATCCCATTTTCACCACCTAGTTGACATTCAACAATCAGTATGTAAAGATTTCTTTCCAGGCCACATCTCTCATATTGACACAAAATTCAAAAGATTACTTTATACTAACACAAATAGTCCAATAACACCAACTCAATTTCATTTGACCACTAAACTATAATTTCTCCAAGCTTAACTACTTTTTCTTTACTTGATTTGTATGATACATGTAATAAATTACTACAAGGAAAGCTATGAAGATATCCAGATCAAGCTACCAATAACCACAACAAAAGAACCAAGACATAATCCATGAACAGCAAGGAGCCAAAATGTTACTAGATCTGATCTATTTTCATAGTTAAACTGTCAACGGTAAAGAAATGCTTGTGTGAGTCTTCTGTTTGAGGTACGGGGACGATGAATGGTGCAGAAATGCTTGTGTGAGTCTTCTGTTTAAAGTACGGGGACGATGAATGTTGCTTATAAATGCTTGTGCATTTTAAATCCTACAAAGGTAATGTTGATTAATTGTACGGGGATGATGAACATTGCTTAATGCTTGTGCATTTTAAATCATACAAAGGTAATGTTAATTAATAATTTCACCGATATGTCATATTAACACTAGATTGTAGAAAGCATTTAAAGATTAATAAGATTTAGGTGAATAAGCCTCATCATAAGTCAGAAGACCAAGATAATTAATAAATGCAAATGGAGTTGCAATCCCATAAAACGAACTAACACTCGACAAGATGCTTCTCAAACTTAACTAAATTATGCGCGATGAGAAAAATTAACACAATAAAAAAAATAAACAAGAGTTCACAGATAAGCCTCATGCATCCAAAAGATAAATGCAAGGAAATAAATGCAGGGTTCATTAGTTGGGATATCCTTTGATAGTGGTTCTTCTATGCTTAAATTACCCACGCCTATCATAATTACTCCTTCCGTCCCACTACTTTTGACCTTACTAACTATTTTATTTTTCAAAATGTTTGGGCCACGTTTGATAATTAGGATAAAATATACTTTAAATATTTTAGAATTTTATAAATTTAATATTGCTAAAGTGTAGATAGAGAAAATATAATGTATTCGTAATAAATTGCTCAAACCGTATTTTTGGATCCGTGAACAAAATGAAGGGGACGGAGGAAGTGCCAATTATCTTACTTTTAAATCTGTCAGACTGACACTTGGCAGAGTACTCCAACTCACTACCGCTTACAAGCTATGGGTACACATTTAACAACTACGGGTGGTAACATGCACATGCACCTAACTGTTAACTTTGATTCGCTGCAAGTCTACGTGCGTGCCTCTTTTAGAATTACTAATTTACTGATAAGCTATTACTATGCAAGCACAATGAAGCAAATTCCATATGCTCCCTCCGTCCCATTTATAATGAACTCTTCCTCTTTCAATTTCCCAAAGTTTTTGGAAGCTTACGAAATACTTACATTTATTACTATATTTCTTTTGTAACCTCAACCTACGGAGATATTTCCAATAATGTTAATCAATTCACAGCAATATTGAGTGACAATTGATGCAAGTGTATATAAGGAAAATTTTAGATGAGGAATATAGAAAGCATTTACTAACTATCCACAAGGACAAAAGAAATAACTTACCCATCATGTGATGCAGAGAGAAATCCCAATCCAGGCATCACGGCCAAGCTTCTAACAGTATCTGAACAATTCGTGGTGCATTAGTAACCAGATGGACACGCATGCTAAAACTTAAAACCAAATTTTAATATAAACTGTAAGCAGCTCTTGGTGTTATTGTGTGGTATAGCAAACACAAGTAGAAGACATAATGTTGTATGTAGGTAAAAACAAAGCAACACGCATTAAGACAGCAGATGCAGCCAAGGGACGTGCAAGTAGGCCATATCTACGCACGGGATAACTAATTACAAGCATGTAAATTGTTGAATTGTAGTATACTACTATTGACCAAGCTTCTTCCTAAACTTAGATATCTGGTGTTAAAACTCATTGTTCACTCTGGCCCAACCTTGTTTCTAAACTTGGATATCCTGTGTTAAAACTCAGACAGCCTACATGTCTCGTCCATCCAATATTAATTAATGTAAACCGAAAAACATGCAGATGTAGTTAATAACGAAAATATTGTAAGATAATGCAAACAAAAATTTAGATAGAATTCGGCAAGAAGATAGTGAATCTAAGAATATAAATAAAAAGACAGAAAATATAGTCAACCTAATAAAACATAGAAAAATGGTAGACGAGAAAATTTGTAAATTCTAACTCTACACCAGATGCTACTAAAGGTATTCTATTCTACTCCGTCCATGCTAACAGAACGTAGACAAATATATACATGGCACCAACTCACACAGTGAAACAAGATCAAAGCAGCATAAGTTCACACTTTCAAGTGACTCCAAAACCAAACTCTTGCAAACTAATAATGCTCTATTACATATTGTGGTTTAACATGCAGAACCAATTAAAAAAACAAGGAGAAAGAGAAGGAATAAACCCACCCGAATGCCCGGAAAAGGTATGTAAACATGTCTTTCCATTCCAAAGCTTTGCCGTTGTGTCACTAGAACCTGGAATATTATTGACAAACTGTTAAAAACTAGCACTGTAACAAAACCATCCACTTCCCATACAGTTGCATTATTTTCCATATTATCTGACATACAATAGAATCACGGTAAACTTTAAACCAATATAGAGGTAGACATGGTAAAAAGACAAAGGAAAATAGAATACCTACAGAGTCACACTTCAAAAAAAAAAAAAAAAAAATTATGGCCACCTGTTATCAGTTCTCCTGACGGAAGCTTAATAACTGCTTGTATTGCTGTATTATGCGCCTCCCAAACCTCAACTTGCTGGCCCCCTCTCCACCGTCTTAATGTACTACAATGAGTATCCCGATTAAGAAAATTATACATGTACTGCTATAATTTAAAAAGTAGGCACTATAACATACATGTTGACAAATATATAAAACAAGGGGATAATGAAGGGCTGAAGGGACCATATGACAAGAACAAATGAACTGGCAAGAAAAGTTTTTCAAAAAAACTTGAACTAAAATAGCATTTCATTATAGAAATTTAAACAATATACCATCATGAGTCTGTAGATGGCCAGTAATTCAAATACAAACACAATAAAGAGTGGTGTTGATATATTGGGAATTTAGAATGGCTTAAACTCTCCTGCATTGGTATGTTAGTAGCATTATTTCAACACTTCTGACTGTTTAAAAAGAACAATGCTATTACTACATTTGGCCAAATCCCTTTATAGCTGTACTTTTAAGGAATAGAGGCAAGTCAGCTTACAACTGATATTAAATACAAAATACTAATTTAATAAGTGAAGATCAGATTATTCATAAAATGTTTGGCTGATGTTGCTTGTTTTGGTTATGCACAAATTGGTGATTTGGTTAGTTTTGATACATATATATTACATTTATTACAGAAAGTCTTTTAGTAAAACTGGGAATCTTGACCTTATTACAAAATATTGTTATATAGCAGAAGTCACTATTGTATATCAATATTTACAAAGAATTCTACAATCTTGGAATATAATTTGATTGTAAGTAATATATGTTGCAAACCGACTGCACAAGTACTGCTTTCGATAAAGCTAAAGGTTCAACCAAATCTTGCCCCAGTGATTTCCACTCTCTTCCTCAGTGGAAAAAGAAGGTTTGACACCTGCCCCCTCCCTCCCAGTGTAAAGATATGAGTTGCATTGACGTAATATATATGCAAATACCAATAAGATAATGAATATAAGGGTTCAGTGAAATGTAAAGTCGAAAATGGTAAACATAAAAGTACATAAATTTGAGGACTTCAGAGTTTATGCTACAAAAAAGTATCTGGTCTGCAAGATTTGATATAAGCATATGACTAACCAGTCAACGGATGACGATATAATATCAGAGCCATCCAGCACGATGCCAGTGACTTGCTGCTGATGACCCTTTAATGTCAGACATTTTTCTGCATTGACCAGGTTCCAAACAAAAACCAGTTTGTCCATGCCACCAGATACAATTCTACCTTCGGGAAAGTCTTCATTTGGTGAGATCCATGCCAATGGCTTAACAAAACTACTGTGCCCCAGCAATATTTTTGACAAAACATAATCCCGATTGTTTGACTGATTCAATGTCCAGAACCTAATAGTTCGATCCCTTGATGAAGTAGCTATTCCGACATCGCCACATACACATATACCACGAACCTAGTTGTAATAAACAAACAAATCATATTACAAAAGGTTAAGCTGTCTTTCAAATAGAGTGACTTGACAGATTTAATTCAACCACTGTCCCTAGTAAATTTAGCAAGGAACGACAATTTCAAAGTATGACTAATTTAGTAGATTAGATTATCACGACCATCGAAAGCCAAAACCACACAGGAAAATGTATCTGGCAAAATATCGTAATAAATTTTAAAAAATCATTCAAACATAAACCGCTCAAAACTCAATTCCTCACAAGTTAATAACTAATCAACCTACTAGTGTAATCAACTCAATACTACAATTCAGTTTCATAAAAGTTTGTAATTAAATCAACTAACTAGTGACCTATACAATATCAATCAAAACTTAAAAACTACAATGCAAACGCAATTACGACTATAAAATTGAGATGATCAAATGAACAAGTATATAAGCAATTAGATTAATATGCCGAACTCTTCACTAACACAAATGAAGCATAATTGTGATTATAATTACTATACAATTCAATAGATTAAGCTGCCGAGCTCTTCACTAACACAAATGCAGCATAATTGTGATTATAATTACTATACAATTCAATACATGTGTATGTACGTATGCGCATTTGGAGAGAGGGGGGGAGAGAGAGGGAGAGATTAGGGAGGGGAGAGAGAGAGAGGGAGAGATTAGAGAGGGAGAGATTAGAGAGAGGGAGAGGGACAGGGGGGAGAGAGAGATTAGAGA
>PHNY01124744.1:4801-25781 GCA_003724115.2 Anethum foeniculum | reverse complement strand
ATCGTGGAGGTGAATATGTTGAACCTTTTGGGGAATTCTGTTCACAACATGGTATAATCCACGAGGTCACTGCACCATACTCCCCTCAGTCAAATGGAGTGGCTGAGAGGAAGAATCGCACAATTCTTTAGAAACTCCTGAAGAACCAGGACGATGTTCCATGGCCAAAATGGACATACTCATGAGAGCTGAACGAGTCAGAAAAGATATAGTGATAAGTATATCATCGTTTACACAAACGATCGAACAGTTCAAGGACAAGCACGTCTACTGTCTACCAGTAAAGTCGGTATGCTTATTCCAGCGAAGGTTCAAGGAGCATTCTCTACCTATCGTTTGCTAAATCTGATCGAAGAAACTATCACCAAGTCAAACTCCGTGTCTGTCTGTCTGGTGTGTGCTACTGAAATATCAATCTCATCCATGTAGGGGATTATTGGAAAATTTGGGTTATAGCCCCACATTGTCAAGTCATTTTGAGCCGTATTTGAGTGGATGAATGTTGTGTGCGCGAATGGGTGACGCTTGGAGTATGTTCTCCTCCGTGAGAACTTTCCGAGGCACTTTGAAACACTCAAAATGGTTAAGGGATGAATGAGATGTGATCATCTAAAGTTGGTCCCTTGGAAGTGGAAATGTTACTAAGTAATCTTGTATCCCACATTGAAATGAAAAAGGGATTTCTATTGCTTTATATAGCACAACACTCTAGTAGTGTCTAAAAGTGTTAGTAAGGTGTTGCTCCATCTCCTACGCGGGCGCGCACGGGGTGCAAATTATGGGATTTAATTATATGTATTAATTGTACGTATTAATCACAGATTGTGTTTACACTTTTAATGTTGAAGTGCCACCACTCCCTACCACAATAACTCAAGGGACTGATCCCATAATAATGGAGACTCTTGTGGCCCAATCTCAACCTCAAGGAATGATTCATAATCCCCAAGTTTAAGGGTCCAACCCTCAAGGGACTAGTCCCCAACTCCAGATGGTGATATCACCATTGAATACTAGGGTATTTGGATTCCAGATGTCCACTATGATCCTCCCTTCCCAGACCACTTATGATCCGGGTTATGGGTACCATAATTATGGACAAGGGAGTAGAACTCAGTTCCAACCTCAAGAGGGCTACGTTCCCCCTTACATCCGGGGTTTGAAGCCGATTTACTAAAGGACTCGTGACTTTTTTAGCCCCTATACGGAGGAAGATGAAGACCAAAATGGTGAGAATGTTGCTCTAAAGAGAAGGCGTCCAAGTAAGGAACCAGTTAGAGGAGGGCGTCCTCAACTTTGAGTGCCGCCAGGGAATAACGACCAAAGCATTGAGGATTGAATTGGGTCTCATGAAGCGTATATCCATCAGCTAAGGGAAGACCTAGAAAGACAAAAACAAGGCAGCAGGCCCAACCCATGGAAAAGCCTAGGGGACCTGAAGCTCCAAGAGGCGGTCCTCAAATTATTGATTTGCATAGTCCTCCACGCAGAAGGAGGACGGAAATCCCAAGGGTTGGCCCTAATGACTCGATGCCTCCTTGAGATCCTAATGATCCCTGATGTGCTCGAAAAATGAGATTTTAATTGCAAGCGTACAACCGTGGTTTTAATATTTAATAAAGTTCATTCTGAGAGATTATCTATCTTTCACAAAATACCTTAAATTTTTAATTAATACGAACTATAAAATAAATAGGTGAGTAAAAAGTAATTGCAAAAATTAAAATGAAAATTTAAACTAATTAAATTGCCTCTTAAATAAATATTCTAATTAATTAACTAAACCAATTTATTTTATTTATAATTTTTTTTTAAAAAAATGGGCATGACCTGTTCGTATATTAGACCTAGCCAAATCAACTCAACAAACCAACAATCTACCAACAAATTATTTTCTACTAATTACAAACCAAGAAAATTCAAAAATTATTTAAAACACTAAACTAAACTAATATTTTAATTTCTAAAATAAATTAAACTCTTGGTCAAGCCTCTTGACTGACTCGGTAGCTTCGATTCAGCATAAAACGCAGTAGACATAATCGGGCTCAGACTCGGTTAATTGGTTTGGTTGAGGCTGCAAAAGGGAGAAAGACAAGTGGGTTTCGGTGTCGGGTTACAGGGGGAAGGGAGGTTGAGTTCATATGAATTTGTTGTAGTGGAGATATGCAGGTGAAAGCGGAGGTAGGAGGTGATGAAAAACTGAGAAATCGAGGTTGTGGGTGTTTATGTGTAGACAACGATGGCGGTGAGTTTAAGGAAGAGAATGTAGATGGTGGTATTAGAGGCAAGAAAGAGGAATTGAAGCAAGAGATTGGAAGGAGTGGGGCAGTCGATGTAGGAGGGAGTGATGAAGGAGGTAGAAAGAATAACAACCGAACACAATAGGGGTGTTCATCAAACCGTCCACACCGCATAAACCGCCCGCACCGCACCGCACCATACCGCAAAACGCGGTTTTTAATTTTTGCGGTGCGGTTGCGGTTTGAATTTTTCACAAACCTCGCAGTGCGGTGCGGGTTGCGGTTTGACGTTTTGACAGTGCGGTTCAAACCGCACCGCACCGCAGTTTTACAAAATAGTATTTATATTATTTATATTCTATAAATTTATTAATATATATGTTATATTTTTATTAGAAGTTTTCTATTATGTTATCAAATTATATGATTTGATGGTTGTATTGAACTGCCATATTTATAACTTTAACTATTATATTAAAAATAAATGCACTATTATTATTTTAGCATAAACGAATTGATACAATAGTATTAAGTTTATTAAGTTAGTATATACTCCTTTAACCTATTTATCTTATTTGTCAATGTTATAGTTAGTATAATATTATAACAAAATTTATTTCAAATATAAATATTTTGAATTGTAAATTATTATACAAATTTAATTTTTAGTAAATAATTATTTATTATCTTCTCAAACTGCTCAAACCGCTTAAACCGCACCGCATTTTCATGGTGGTTTGCGCGGTTTAAGATTTATTCGGTGCAGTTGCGGTTTGAGAATTTGATTAAACTGCACATGCGGTTTGGTTTGCGGTTTCAGCTCAAACCGCACCACACCGCACCGCGAACACCCCTAGAACACAAAATGAAATTGTAGGGGGAAGAAGAGTAAATTAGGACCAAAATTAAAATCAAATTTAACAATAAATTAAATTTTATTATAAATAGTAGAAATTAAAGAAGAAGAATTAAAATGCAGAAAATTAATATTTTAAAGATTTATGCAGGAAAATTAAAAATTATTTAAGAAACCAACCAAATCCCAACGTAAATGAATTTTATGCCGGAATTTGGCTGGAAAACTAAAAACTCGGCGGAAAAATAAACAACACCAAAATGACTTAAAATAAATAGATCTATCAATTTAAAGAGCAACTAACAACACCCACTTGCATAAAAACTTATACACCCGTTACACCAACATACCAAAACACACACAGAACTTAGATCTACACTACCAAACATTAAACCCATCATAATAAACAACAAATGTGGTATAAAAATTAAATCTTTAGCTATCAAGCATGCGAAATAACAAGAACAAGGAAATAATTATACGAAGGCATGAAAGTAGATCCAGAGCATAAAAGTAAAGAGCGAGAGATGAAGGAAAGCTTGAATGACATTAAAATAAAAAGGTGTTTACAAAATTTAAAGAGATCTGAAACAAGAAAATGAAAAGCATACTAAATCTATAGTATAACTAAGAAAAAGAAAACTAAATCTAAACATTGGTTAATTACAAGGGAGGTAGAGAGGGGTATTTATAGCTAGAAATTAGGGTTTAAGGGTAGGTTGGTGAAATCTAGACCATCCATTTGTCTTGTATGTTGTTTTGATCCTAGCCTTTTATTCCAAAAATTCTCCATTAAGATTTCCAAAACTTCTTCTAGAAGATTTATAAGCCTTCCTCACTAAGATTCCTTTTTTCCTTTCCTTTTTATCTTATTTTGTCCATCCCCCTTTTGCCCTTCCTTGTATTTTCTTCTTTTTCTCTCTTTCTTTATTTTGTGCAAAATACCTACAAGAGCAAATAATTAATTTATTAAATACGAGAATAACAATAAATAAGCATGAAAAAATGTAAAAATTATGCGAATGTCAAATGGCCCGTACGTATTTTTTGCTCGTCCTCGAGTAAAATAAAATAAAAATAACTAAGAAAAACAATCATATGCTTATTATGCTCCTTTTCATAGGTGTGACGGGTAATTTTAGGTTTACCAACCCTTTAAACTCGTAGACGATCTTTACAGGAGGAGTGTTGTCTCCTAAGGGTTTACAGAAGATATACCCATAAAATCTTTGAAACAATTTCAGCAAGCGTCAAAACTCAATTTCACTTAAGCATTCGTTGGTGTCAATAAAAATTTTTATAAGAAAAATACATGCCTTGAAGACTCTTCTAATGATAGCCAGATATAGATGACTCAAATCCACTCATGCCGACTTATAAAATTTACAAAAGATTCCAAGGTGTGTAGTGAGTTTAAGGCCTTTAATGGATCTAAAAGTCTATGAACAATTTCTTTTTTTCAACCAATATTGAACCGGCCCATTCTCTATTGAGACAAGTATCTAGCCAAACTTCGCAAAAGATTTTCTTTTATTTCTACTATTTCTCTTTTTTTTTTCTTTCTTTTAGTTGACTTTATTATGTCTGTTTTCGTAGACTTTCTATGTTACCCATGTAGCGAGCTTTGGGTTAGTGACTCCCAAACCATACGGTCTTAGGGCACTAGGTTTTGAAATCCCTCAACGAACTTAATAACTCGAGTAACAAAGGCCACAAAACAAGACTAGTCAATTCTACTTGTGCCCATCATCTTAAGATTTTTGTTTATAAGAACAATGAGTATTGAAGTAGTTTATTTAACATTTTTTTTTCTTTTTTTTTTTTGCATTTTTTCTATTATTTTTCTTTTCGCAAAGGTTTGATTTTACATTGTTTCAACATGTGGATTCTCTCTCAGGTATCGAATAACAACCCTAGACAACCTCTTCAGCAAAGGTCTTGTGCTAAATTGTCGTCTTGGAATCTAGAGTAAAAATCGTTTGACACAAGTTTCAAAAAGATACCTTACTCAACTACGTTTGAATTATCTAGAAGGCATTGTATATATACTTTTAGAAAGCAAGTTAACACTAACTAGTACTAAAGTTCAAGAGAATGTATGACAACTTAGCTACAAATGCCTCTATTTTTGAATTTTTTAAAATTTTAATTTTTTTGGCTTTTTAAAATGTTTCCATTTACACTAATCCCTCTCCATACCTAAATCATGTGTTGTCCTTAATGTATGCAAAGTAGAGAAATATACAAAGGAGAATGGTGAGAAAATACCTGATAAGGGATGACGGAGAAGCAAAATACAGAAAAACTACAAAATAACACAACTCACACACACAATTCTTCCCCCATAATTGGATGTCACGAGAGGATGGATCAAATTGAAACTCTAACTAACCAATGCCGGAAGAAAAGACGGGGTGAAGCTTCGAGAAAGAGTCAAGATATTTTTGAAAATTTTGATTTGAAAAGATTTTCTTAAGCAAAGTGCAATCGTTCAACCCTATTGGACAAGTATCACTAATGATTTCCATAAACCAACTTAAGGCTTCTTCATTTTGTTTAAGCAAATTAGAGACTCGTGATATTTGATCATGGTTCAAAATACTATGAGTGACATAAGAAATGGGTCCACATTCTTCCAAGACACTTTGGTCAAATTTAGAGCTAGGCAACATCGAGTCAAGTGTAGGTGGTTCACCTACAGGACTCTTCAAACGTGTCTAGGTACAACACGAATATCCTTGGGTGGATTTTCCCACTTGGAACAAATATCGTCCAACTCTTCTAACAACTCTTCAGAAGTCAAATCTTTAAAATATTCGTGAAGTTCTCGATTAGACTCATAGTTAAGCTTAAAATCCTCTTTAAGAAGAGACTCAATTTCATTATCCTCAAAGATAGACCATGTGACAAACTTATTGACCGCATTAACCCCTATTGGTTGTTCATAAAGCTCATTGGTTTCTTTTCCTACATTGAAAATGTTAAGGTCAATGGTCATATTTTAAAAAGTGGGTTTCATTGAACCATTCCTATAATTAATCAAGGCATTGGATGTAGCAAGAAAATGCCGTCCTAAAATGATTGGAATTTGGTTCTTAGGATTCATGACGGGTTGAGTCTCGAGGACAACAAAGTCAACCGGTAAGATAAAATCGCCAACTTTAATCAACACATCTTCAACTATTCCCTTAGGTATTTTGACAGAATGATTAGCTAATTGAAGTGTCATGTTTGTATTTTTAAGCTCGCCTAGGCTTGATAGACGGTGAATGGAGGAAGGTTAACACTAGCACCTAAATCAAGTAAAGCTTTATCCACAAAGGTGTTCCCTCTGACACAAGAAATTGTAGGACAACCGGGGTCCTTATATTTCACGGGAATTTGATTTGAGAGAATCAAACAAATTTGAGAAGTCAAAAACGCTTATTTTACATACATGGCATAAGAAGGAACTTGTTGAATAACATCTCAGAGAGAAATGTTGATCTTGAATTGTTTGAGAACTTCTAAGATTTGCTCCATTTGAGCCGATTGATTATTAGAAATGAGTCTTTGAGGATATAGAGCTTTTGGCTTAAAAACTTGTTCACCAGAAAAATCAGAGATAGGTATCGAAGGTTGTTTATTAGAAGATGAAGGTGAAGATGGTTTGCTAGGGGAATCAAATGATTCAAAATTCAAAGATTGCTTTGAAGGATTTGTACTATGAGTAGAAAGAGAATGATCAGGTTCATAATTCAAATCTTCTTCCTCTTCATGAGAATCAATACCTACTTGAGTATCAACCTTCTTTCCCGACCTTAGAGAAATTATAGCGCTCACATTTTCATGAAGTCTTTGATTGGAAGGGAATTTGGAATTAACATCGGGTTGACTCAGAATCTTATTCTTCTCACGTTCACAAATTGTGGTGGCTAATTGACTAGCTTGGACCACTAACTTAGAAATGGCTTGAGCATTGGAATTTAAAAGTTGCCTATCTTGAGTTAGGTTTGTATAAAGTTGGTTTGAGATTCAAGCAAAGTCTCGATACTCTTTTAGAAGGAATTAAGATTCTTTTTCGAATCATGAAAATCGGGTGGATTCAAGGGTGCTTGATAAGGAACTTGGTTCAACGGAGCTTGAATCATATTAGGATAAGAATTTTGATTCAGGAATTGGTAAGAGTTCGGTTTTTGAAATTGTGGTGACAGAGTTTGATAGGGTTGGCCTTGACTCCATGAGAAATTTGGGTGATTTTTCCAGCCGGGATTATAAGTGGATGCAAAAGGATCATTTTGAAGTGTAGGTTGGAACACCGAATTGATTGCTCAAATTCAAAATAAGGTTGAAACTCAAGATTCTGAGGATTGTAATTCGGGTACATGGCTATTGGTGAGTGGTAACAACGATCCATGCTCACTATTGGTTCGGGAACTTCTGAAGATTCAAAATAAAGAGGAAGAACACGACTAACACGCTCTTACTAATCTAGAAGAATCGCTCCTAAACCAAGTAGCTTGCATACAAGAATTTAAACACGTAGCAAATAAGTGCGAGAAAATAAAACAAAAAAAAAATAAAGGGTGAAGAATTGAAAGAAAAATTCTAAACCTAGGGTTCCCTAAAAGAAACTAGACATTTCTCCTAACAATAAGATAGTACTAGAAGTCATAATCCAATAAATATTCAAACTGATTTGGCCAGGTAGGATGCAAGCATTGCCAAGAGGCTAACACCAACCTAGTCACCAAATCTTAATTGGCCAGGTAAGCTTTCGCTAGCCTAGTCACCAAAAGAATGAATAATAAATTATCAATTATTTTGGGTTATCTTCAAGAAAACAAGATGTGCTCCTAAGTGAGAAATACATGAAGCAACAATTATGTAATTAATTAACTAATTTTTACGGATTTTAAATTTTACATTTTCTTTTGTGATTTTTCAAATTTTTTATTTTTCGTGATTTTTTAAAAATAAAAAGATGGAAGAAAAGTACAGAGATACAGGTAACCCAAGCAAGCTTCTAAATATTCCAAGCGAATTTCTCTGGGTTGTCCAAGCTTCCCCAACGCTCCAATTTTCTGAAATTAAGAGAATAAAATCAAAAGAGAAAAATTAATTCGAAAAACTAAAAATTAAGGTGCGAAAAAATTAAAATAGTCCTTGGCAACGGCGCTAAAAACTTGATGTGCTTGAAAAATGAGATTTTAATTACAAGCATGCAACCGTCGTTTTAATATTTAATAAAGTTCGTTCCGCATGGATTATTAATCTTTAGCAAAAACCTTAATTTTTAATTAATACGAACTATAAAACAAAAAGGTGAGTAAAAAGTAATTACAAAAATTTATAAGAAAATGTAAACTAATTTAATTGCCACTTAAAATAAATATTCTAACTAATTAACTAAACAAATTTATTTATTTATGATTTTTTAATAAAAAAAATGGGCATGACCTGTTCGTATATTAGACCTAGCCAAATCAACTCAACAAACCAACAATCTACAAACAAATTATTTTCTAATAATTACAAACCAAGAAAAATTCAAAATTATTTAAAACACTAAATTAAACTAATATTTTAATATTAAATATGAAAATAACAATAAATAAGCATGAAAAAATATAAAAATTATGAGAATATCAATCCCGCACCCCCATTTACGGAAGAAATCATGGGTACTTTATCTGAGGGAAGTTTAAGGTAACCAGAACAGATGATCCAGTAAATCATGTTAGTACCTTCTCCAATGCACTATTGTTATAGTCGATGAATGATGTCATCAAATGCAGGGCATTCCCCAAACACTGTAGGGCATGGCTAGTGATGGTATAGCTGCTTGCCAACAAATTGGATTGGTTCTTTTAAAGACCTTAGCGAAGCTTTTATCAGTCAGTTCATAAGTGGGAGTATACATGAGAAGAGTTCTGCATCTCTAATGGTTTTGGAGCAAGGCAAGAACGAATCCTTAAGGGATTATCTTAACTAATTCATAAAGGAAGCCTTGACAATCCCGAACTTGGAGGAGAAGATGGCAAAGATTGCCCTGCAATAAGGAACTACGAAGGAGTACCTTAGGGATGATCATCGGATCACTTCGGGGTCGGGGAGTGCTATCCGAGCCCCAGATCCCCAAACTTAGGATATTTTCCCAAATCCGTCCCGATCCCGTAACGGGGATCTTTTTCCTCCACGATCCCCGCCCGAAGGGGGAACGGGGATCCCCGCGGGTAATGTGGAATTTCTTTTTTTTTTTGCTTTAAAAACTTAAAAATTATATAAAATAATTTTCAAGAAAATAAATTTAATAAAGTATGATGTATAATACATATATTTTAATTTTATATCATACTTTAAACATTATTTTGAATTATTATTTATTTGTAATTTGAATAAAGATAAAAGAAAAAGTATATGTATTTGAATATGAATATTTTTAATTCATAAAATGAATAAAAAATTCTAACTTAAAAATATAAATAGAAACAATACATATTTTTAATAATTTATTTGATATATTAATATATAAATATATTATTTTTAATATATTCGGGAGCGGGGTGGGTAATAGAAAACAAGAAATTTAGGGGCAGGTCGGGCAGGGAGACACTAATCCCCGATCCGCCCCAATCCCCGATTTTTTTTATAGAAATCCCACCTCTCCCCGCCCCGTACCTGAAAAATTTCCCGAATCCCCATCTCGTTCGGAGAGGGGATTGGGTAGGGGTCTGGCGGGGCGGGTGAAATGCCCATCCCTAGAGTACCACAAGATGTCCTTGGCAAAGCACCTTCCTGTAAGCATGCTCTAGTTTCAAAAGACAGCTGGTGAATACATCAAGGCTGAAAAAAGCATAAAGAAATATCTTGCCCATGACGAGGATAGCGCAAGCGCCAAAAAACGGAAGAATATTCAGGAGTACAGGGTCACAGACAAGTTCCCGCGAGTTATGAAAGCTCCTGATACAGTTGCAAAAAAAGGAAGGGCAAGATACTAAGTTTACTGAGTATACACGGTTGAATGCTCCTAGGAGTCAGATCCTAATGAACATGGATAAATGAACTAATTCGTCACCGTATAATATAAAAATTTTCACTTGGATCACCAGCCCAAAAAAGTTTTTACTCGTATTATTGACTTAGATATAACTTTCAATCACATTACTGAACTCCAATATTCTTGCACGGCTGTTAAAATGCGTTGACTATTGACGTATATCCTTAAGTGATGCCACATCGTTGGCGCCATATCAGCAACAACGCTAATTCATAACCAAAAAATCTGAAAACTTTCAAATGGGTCACCGAGTCGCAAAAAAATTAAATAAATTTAGTTTTTCGAAAAATACGAATTTCTTTTTTCAAAGAAAAAATAATAACTTTAATATTTGATTAAACTGTAAATATTTTGAAGAAATTAGCTGGTAACCTAATTGAAAATGATACAAAGTTGAGTGATGAATTTGCTGTTAAAACTGATGCCACGTCACTTTTCCATTAATCAATTTAACGGGATTAACGGGAGAAACCTATTTGAAATGTTTTTATTGTTCAAGTGTTTGACTGAAAACTTTTTTGGGCCAGTGACCTAGGTGAAAGTTTTAGCATTGTACAGTGACGAATTAGCTCATTTACCCTAATGAACATAGAGCATGATAAAGACTTGAAGTGGCCAAAGCTCCTAAATATTGATTCTAGAAAGATGAACAAGAACTTACAGTGTGAATTCCACATGGATGTCGGGCATGATACTAACGATTATAGGCAAGTGCATGATAAGATAGATTGTCTAACTCGACGAGAAAAGCTACATAACTTTATCCAGAATGGTGATCGAGTGAGTACCTATATGCGTGATTATTGTAATCGAAGGAAACTAGGAAAGGCAATGATGACAGGGATGTGAATCCCCACCCCCGGGGACCAGTTGTCAATATGATATCTGATGGTCCTACGACTTCTGGAACTTCAAGAAACTCGGGGAACGCATACTCCCTAGAAGTTATGCAAGTGACTGGAGAAGCGCCTAAGGGCGCAAATATTGATGCAATAATCTCATCTGACGATTTGAACTGGAAGGAACAAAATTTCCCCATAACAATCCTTTAGTCATTGTATTTATGATTGATAACTCTGAAGTAAAGCAAATTATGTGGACAATGGAGTTCCTGTGAATATTCTGTTCTATAATGAATTTATAAAGATGCGATATAGAGACTTTCAGTTAACTCTTTTGAACCTACCCATATGTGGCTTCGATGGAGTTGAGTTAAAGGTGGAATGAACGATTTTATTGCCCATGATTATTAGGCTAAAGTTCAAAAAGCCAACTCAGATATTGAAGTTCTTAGTAAACAAAGCCGCTTCAACTTACAATATATTTCTTGGACGGATAGGGTTGCATGCTTTTAAGGCCGTTGCCTTCACTTATCACCTGAAGATTAAGTTCTAATGAAGTTGGACTAGGAAAGGGTGACCAGCGGATGGCCAGAATGGCTACGTGTCCGCACTAAGACCAGGATGAGCAGGAAGGCAAGTCCTCCTAATCGTATTTGTTGATGGTTAGACTGCACTGCAAAAGGAAAACTTCACCCAGGTATTCTTCATAATCGGTACCCCCGGTCCTTCTTATTTTGTTATGCCTTTCGAATTGCAAAATGCTAATATGGCTTATCAAAGAATGGCGAGTAAAAATTATGTCGGGAATACAATGAGAATATATACAGAGCAGATGATAATCTGTAGTCCTGATGAGGCCTTTAATGGTAAGAATGATCGGGAGACCTATGGAATCCCAATAGATGTGCTGGCTGTTCTCATTTAGATAGTATAGGAAGGACCATAAAAGTTTACGACCTTTCTTATATCAAGGCAACTAAGAAGTCTCACACATATTCATTGATGTATTGTTGGATTGAATTAACATTACTTCTACCCATTACACCTGCTTCTTCTGATAAAAGAGTACTTTCTACAATAAATATTGTCAAGACTAATTTGAAAACCAAATAAGAGATGAATGGATAAATGATAGTTTGATAGTATACATCGATAATGATATATTTGTAAAGATCAATAATAAATTAATTTTGAAAGATTTTCAAAAGATGACATCTTAAACAATACAATTACCTTTTCTTCATAGTATATAGAAATTATTTTATAGATTATTATGTAATTGAGAACTCATTTTTGTAATTATTTTTATATTAATAATAAATCATGATCCGCCAAATTGTTAGCGAATAACTCAATTTTGTTTGAATTTATCTCGTGTCTATTGACTGACGAATACAGTATGTTTTAACTCGTTTATTCAAAATTATTTTTTTATTATAAAATTCGGTGAACCTCAATAAATTTTTTTAAAAAAATTAAAACTCAATTCCATTTGAAAAAAACCCGACTAATTTTTTTTTGGATAAAGGAAATGTTGGGTGAGAGTAGCCCAGTCCAGTAAGCCCAAGGAACCCAGCAACAGTGTTGGGGTTTAATATATACGATGAATAAATAAATGGCGGAAAGGGTGCATAAATTGGTAGAACCCTAACAATAAAAAAAAAAGTAGTAGTAGTAAATAATTAGGCTTCAATGGGCATTTTATACGAAACCCTAACACCTCTCTCCACTTCTAAAACCTCTAACTCACCGCCGTCTTCTGAAGGATACGTTGTATTTCGGAATGAAATATCTCTGGACTCTATTATTCCCTCCTCCTCCGTCGCGCCAGAGACATCTACTGTTGATTACTTTTCTCTGGATGTAAGCCAAGACAATGATAGAGATGCTGATGCTTCGCCTGAGCCACTCACTCCTGTTCAATCTCACCAACCCCAACGGGCTCTTGAGGCCAATTGGTTTCGTGCCCATTCTCGCTTTAGGAGCCCCATGCTTCAGCTCCATCAAGGTTCCTCTTTTTTCTTTTTTACAATTACTCTATTATTATTACAATTACATTTACACTACAACCTCCTCCCCAAATTTAGGTAGTCTTCATTGTTGTTTTTTTTTTTATAGACTATCTGCTATGAGTTATCTTTACCACGTTTAGAGTTGTTCAAGTCTTCAATTTTGGTTTTTTTTTGCGGGATAACATAATTAGGCAGATGTGTTGTTGGCAGTATTTAAGTACAAGTACTTGCACTATTATCAACAATGGAATTTAAATTAAAATTATATATATTTTATTAGAAACTTGCAAATTGAACAAATTGGTAGAGGCACATTTCTTAAATTTCTTTTGTTACTTATGTGAAGCAATTTAGAGTTATTACTTTGGGATGATATGTCCTTTTGGCAGACTTTCCAACAACTATGATGTTTAATAGTCACAATCAGGTACCGTCCAATCATCGATGGAACTTAAGTTTTGTTTGTGCATTTCTAGGTACCATAGAATTGTTGTATGTGACAACATTTTTTATTTTTTGTGGCCGGATTTTCATGTCTAAACAGCAGGAATGATAAAGCCCTTAATATGTCAATCTGAATGATAAAATTAAAACAATACCATAGAAACAAGTATTGTTGTCTATTATAAAATTTTGTCTAGACAACTAGACATGTGCGGAACTTGTTCTCTATTATTAAAAGTTGTCAAGAGACCTTATTTTTCATTATGAACTGGGTTGCTGCAAGGTCAAGTGTCTGGTTTCAGCATATCCGACTCAGATCCCTATACCCACACACATGTCATATCCAATTCAAACATAGATATAAATGATGTTACTTTGCTGGATTCAAAACAGGATATTAAAATATTTCTTCTGTGTGTAGTCGTGGTTGTTGATTTGTCTATTAGGGTCACAATAGAGAGGATGGATTGGGTAATAGGGTCTATTGTGGGTTTTGGGTACATTAAGTACGCAATATGCTTCCCATGCAAAAGCAAAGGGTTCCTAACACTGTGTTCCCAAAACTTTTTTGTGAAAGAAAAGAAAAGAAAAGGAAGTGGATGAATTAATTTCTCTCACTTGTTCCAGGAAGAGAAGAAAGCTAAAGATGCTAGAAGAAATTCTATACATAATTGTGTCTAAAATTTTCTTCCCGTATTTGGAAAGATTAAGAAAGAAATAAAATGAACTACTTTCCATTAATTTCTTTTCTTTGATGTGTTTGAGAACACAGTGTTTGATTTGGGGAGTATTTCTTGTCTAATGGTGGCCAACATTGTCTATTAAAATGAATTCGTTTCTAATCGGATCGTTGGGAGCATTCTACATAACCCAAATCTCATCCCTTTCTAACATCTGCCCTCATAACAATGCATATTCCTTAAAATTGATTTCAATGCACCTTTCTCAGTGCAACCAAAAGGAACAAGCTTCATTAGACCTTCACTATACAAAGACTTTAGATTCTTAAACAAAATCTCCCCAACCACTATCATCAGAATGGGTACTTGGATTTTGGCCCGGTTTATTGTTTCTCTAGATGTGGTATACAAACAACAAAATTCTTTCATCAAACATTATATTTATGTCTATTTATGTATTTTGTGTACATATGAAGATAAAATTCTTGATCTAGGTTTTTAAATTTCAATTTGATCTGCTCGTTTTCTTCTTATTCATTGAGTTAACTTCTGTGACGCCAACAGTTTTGCCCTTAAATATGTCAATGCGTACACTTTAACCATTTTCAAAACTTCTCGTGATATTAACCTTGTGCTATGAGTCATCTGAACAACTTGGTTTATTTGGACCACAGACCAATCGTTGAACTGTAAAAATCTCGTACGTGAGTGTTAAACGAACCCAGTTTTTTCTTCGATTGTTTGTGTCCAAGTTGACATACTTGGAGGGACTAGATAAATATGTGTAGTCTATATTTTGTTTTTAGAGATCTATTTCCTTTATATTTTTTGAAATTAAATACTTGGTTTGGTACTTATTGAGTTTCCACTTCTTACTTATATGCACATAAATATATTTAATTTGTGTAATCACTGCGCCTAGCTTCTAAGAGTCATGCCTCGCTTGGTGCCCAGAAGGGGTAAGTGTTTTAGGTGTCTTTTGCCTTAAATAGCAGTAGGAGTGAGAATATGAATATATTTCATTCAATTGAATATTATAGAATTCTACCCCTACATCTGTATTTTTAAACTAAATAAACTGTTGCGGTGAAGACGGTCAATTAATTTCCTGAACTTGATTGTGAGTGTTTCAGAGATACTAGATTTCTGTGAATTTTTGTCGCCGACACCAGAGGAGGGAGCATCACGAAGTGCTGCTGTAGAATCTGTATTTGACGTTGTTAAATATATATGGCCCGATTGTGAGGTGCGTCTCACTCTTCTACACCTATCTCCCTTCCTCTTTACCAAGTACTGAATTCTAAGATCTGTATGGGTGTAATTGATTTTGCTACTTGCAGGTAGAAGTTTTTGGGTCTTTCAAGACTGGGCTTTATCTTCCTAGTAGCGATATTGATGTAATTATTGCATCCTTGATCTCTTTGAGTTATTCATATCTTAATAAGAAAGTTGTGCATCTTCTCTTTGTATATGAATCTAATGACAAAGTAAGGATGTACAACTCAAGGGTGCCCAGTTGTAATAACAGTACTCCAATCAGGGTGACAATTGATATTCAGTGCCAAACAGTTCATTATTTGACTTTGACTATCTAGTCTCCTGATAAAAGCGAAGTTTTCCTTTTGATTTTGTTGTTATTTAGTTGGTTTTAGTGTCCTTTCTTTTTTACATACAATCAATCTAGACCTGAATCTTTAATTTCTTGTTGAATATAGGTCGTAATTATGGGATCAGATATCAGAAGTCCTCAGTTAGGATTAATGGCTCTCTCCAGAGCCCTGTCGCAACGAGGTGTGGCAAAGAAGATACAGGTCTTGCAATTTTTTATATTGATAAAGTCACTATTGAGTTCGGATGATATGTAAATGTGTGTCATTACTTATATAAACGTTTATCCTTTGATGATTATCAGGTAATTGCTAAGGCCCGAGTTCCAATCATCAAATTTGTGGAAAAACGAAGTGGGATTTCTTTTGACATAAGGTCTTGTTTTCTTCAATATTCTTGTACTGATTATAGTTACTAAAAAAATAATAATATATTACTTTGTGATGATGTTGTAAGGATAGTCGCCAGGCATCTTGATTCATGCAATCTTATTTCATGATCATTATCTTGATTGATATTGAAATGCTCTTTTGTTGTTAGTAGTATCAACAGTCCATATCTTGCATTCTGTTGAACGTCGAAGAATCTATTATTTGTTATTTTCATCTGTTCTTACAAATATTTTTGAAAGTTGCAAGAAGTATGAAACATTTTATTCGTAAGTTGGGATACTGAACTAGCTTTTTCATCGATGCTATTTAAAAGTGAAAATTATTATTATTATTATTTTATATATTATTCGATCTGATGGTATCTCCTTTTTTAGATGACCAATTTTATTATCTGGATTACACGGATGCGCTGTTAAGTTGTTGCACCTTTTCACCAAGGAAATTGTTAGCCTTGGATTTAATAAAACTTGCATATGATATGAAGTATTTGTGTTTACATTTTTTTTGCATGGAATTGAATTTAAGTTGTCAGTAGCTCTTCAAGTTTTATCTGCTAGGGGGTTTAAATCTGCTTGCATTTCTTCGGATAGGCTCCTTTGTAATGATGCTTATCTTATTCATTAAAATTGAGATCTATATTAGTTTTAATGAGTTATCTCTTCTTAACAGTTTTGATGTTCATAATGGACCAAAAGCTGCTGAATTTATAAAGGTTGGTTGAGATAGTTCTTCCCTGTGCTGTTTTTTAAATGAAGATAGGCTTGAGACAATAGCTTGCAATTTATAGTACCTTTCAGTTAAATATGATGAACTTCCCTCGGTCAACATTTTTATTGAGCAGTTCATTTTTATTGATTTGGTGCTTCCTTTTAGGGTGCTATATCCAAGTGGCCCCCATTAAAACCATTATGTTTGATCCTTAAAGTTTTTCTACAACAGAGAGAGCTAAATGAGGTGTGTTTTCAGTTACTCATTCTCATACCTCCGTAAGTCCATGATAATCAGCCAACTTTATTAACACTTCATACCATTTGCAGGTTTATTCTGGCGGAATTGGCTCTTACGCTCTTCTTGCCATGCTTATAGCAATGCTGCGGGTAATTGAATCATAATGTTGTTAACAAGTATATGTTTGTATATGTTTTTATTTAAACTTACATAAGAATAATCTTCTTTTCCCTCAATCCCAACTTGTTATGTTTATATCTGCATGCTTATGGATTCCAGTTTTTCTAGCCTCCACCCTTTGCTGCCGAAACTATTTGTACATTGTTTTGGTGTTATACAAAGATTTCATGGGTATAAGATGAGGGGGAATAAGAGTTGGCACCCTTGACCTTGTCATGTAAGATGGGTGGGAAATGAGCCTTTGCTGCTAACCCTTCCCTGAATCCCCAAGCTGTTTGTGCATCCATCAATATATCTGATATTATCGTAAATTATACACTCATGCGCTTTCTAATATTTGTTTGCTAATTAAACTTGTATGCAGAGTGTCAACGATTTTCATGCGTTGCCTGAACACAATTTGGGAGTTCTTTTGGTATGTGCTGCAACAACCATTTTCCATTTACCTCTGATGTATAATTTTTCTTATGATAGTTGATACTTTTCTACCCTGTTAATAAAAGAGTTAAGAAAAAAAAAACCTTCTATTTAATAAATTATTTCATACACCTTAAGAATTTTATAGCCTGCATGTGGCAGGCTTTGTATAAGGTATAATATTGGTGGCTGACTAATTTTTGTGGTGATTATTGAAGTTCCGATATTATATAGTAATTTTATTTATATTTTAAAAATAGGAATTTGTAAATTTCTTGTTACATTAAAATATTATATGTATAACTTTGGTACTAGTTTAGATTAGGATTCCGTTTTTCCCATGATAGCACCCAAATATGTTTTCACTTTGTTTGATGGCGAAAGAAAGTGAAATTATGATTTTTGCCTTATAGTTTAATTATATACACTAGTTGGCTAGTTATTTATTTAGTTTATTTTTAAAACTTTATTGTTTTAGTGGGCCTTAGTTCATTAGCTATCCCATTCTTTATATAATGATGTAGCTCCCACATATCTTGATATCAAGTTTGACTTGATTATTAAAATATTATTGATTCTCAAATTGGGTCTCTATCTTCTTGCAGGTTGTGATTAATTTTTGTGGTGATTATTAATAGTTTATAGTTCCGATATTATATAGTAATTTATTTATATTTTAAAATTAGGAATTTGTAAATTTCTTGTAACATTAAAATATTATATGTATAACTTTGGTACTAGTTTAGATTAGGATTCCCTTTTTCCCATGATAGCACCCAAATATGTTTCACTTTGTTTGATGCCGAACGAAAGTGAAATTCTGATTTTTGCCTTATAGTTTAATTATATATACTAGTTGGCTAGTTATTTATTTAGTTTATTTTTAAAACTGTATTGTTTTAGTGGGCCTTAGTTCATTAGCTATCCCATTCTTTATATAATGATGTAGCTCCCACATATCTTGATATCAAGTTTGACTTGATTATTGAAATATTATTGATTCTCAAATTGGGTCTCTATCCTTTTGCGGGTTGTGATCCATCATAATTTCTCCCTTGGGAAACTCTAGGAGTAGTAATTCTTACCGTGGTTGAATCACTCTAGTTCTATTTTTTTAAAAAAAATCCTTCTCAAATTCTGCTCTGCATCATTGTTTCACGTAAATCAAGGTGTATTAATAAGTTTGATGGTCCTTTCTGGCACAATTTGGAATAAAATGGCCTAAAACAGCACAATTGAAAAGATGACCCTTTATGGTACTCAATAACATAACTTTATCTCAGGTTTCTTAAAAATGCAACTGTCTCTTCGTTTCTTAAAAAGCAACTTTGTTTTGCGTTTTTACAAAAAAAGTATATTAAAAAAGCAAGTTTGATTCGTGGTTTATTTAAAAAAAAGGAAGAAAATGCAACATTGCCATGCGTTTATGCACTAACTCCAATGTTGTATTGATCTGCGTTATGAAAGCCCAATAAGAAAATGAAGCGGCAGGTGTTGAGAAACAGAAACAAAAACGTAGTATCATGTTGCGTTTTGTCTGTGTCCCGAAGGGCCATATTTTTGGGGTGTGTTAATGTTGCGCATTTTAACTTCAAATTGTGCTAAAAAGGTCATTTCTATTTAAAAATGATGCTTGTTGGTCTTCTTTTAGTTGTGTATTAAAATAGGAAGCTTAAGGTTTTTTTTACAAGTAGATTTTCTATTTTATTAGGCATGTTGTTATAACAGAAAACTACTAAAATGTTTAGTCATGATCAATTAAACCACTTCTTGAATCATGATCTTTCCAATTAAGATTACATTTAGTACTCTTCTTTTAAAATTGCGATTTAGTTTGCTAAATGAGATCAAACTAATTTTTTCCAATAATTCATATTGTATATGGATGAGATGCATAATGTAGTACCTAGACTTAAGTCTTAATTTCGTCTACATAAAAATTTGTTGGACTTTTGCATGTTTGCTAATCTTTTTATTTCTGCGGGGTAGGTGAATTTTTTTGACATGTACGGACGTAAATTGAACATTTCTGATGTTGGTGTATCTTGCAATGGTGCAGAAGTTTTTTTCTTCAAGAGTAATAAGGGGTAAATACCTGTGACGTGTGCAATTACATTTTTGTCTTTCCCCTGTTTCTTATTTACTTAAGCCGTGTCATATTGGTGTTGATCGAATATAGTTATATATCTTGAGAAATAGTGACTATGGTTGATATTTGATATCAGCTTATGTATTATTGCCCACCAGGTTTTTAAATGAAGGAAGGTCATCTCTCATTTCCATTGAAGACCCGCAGGTTGCCAACTTTAAGTTTTCATGTCTTTGCAATTCATTGAAGTTCTTGATATTAGTTAGCTTTTTTATACTTATTCCTATTGGGTCAAACCAGTGGGTTTGTCTACTTCTCACTCCATAGGAGATTTGCTTGCTTCCACTGTGATAAGCGCTGACCAAATTGAGATATAAATATTGGAAGCTGTTTAGGTTTATAGTTTATTAATTTCCATGGTGAATTATGGATATAGAACTAGGGCAACTCAAAGTATCAAACCCTCAACCTGCATAAGGACACGACTTAGTAATATTGAGATGCGATACTGCTTTTGTGACAGGCTCCGGAGAATGATATAGGGAAGAACTCCTTCAATTATTTCCAGGTCAGTATCTGATACCATCTTACTATTCTTGGAATGATATATTATAAAATGTTTTTTCTGTACACTATCATGCATCTCTCAGAATAAAATTTGAAAGGAACTGGTTCTCTAATACTTTTTAGGAAAAGATGTTTATAGATGCTTAAGTAATATCCTGACAGTTTGTTTGTTAATGTCATACACTATTGTAAGCCGCAGATTACAAAGACTTATGTGTGTGGGGCGTAGCTAGAAGGGTAAAATAGTCCATACACCAGAATAAGTTAATTTTGGTGGGGACTGAGAAAAAGAGTACAAGGGGGAAAGGGCAAAAAGAGGGTGGGTAGCTAGAATTTTATTTTATTTTAATCTGCTAGTTAAAACACACTCACACACCCACCATGTCTTGACAAGGTTTGAACTAGCGACATCCCATAAAGGGTGCGAGAGAGATATCATACCACTGCACCAAGAGGTGTTGGGTGGGTAGCTAGAAATTTGTGAGTCTCTTCTTTTGTTTCTGTTCGGAAAGAACTGGGTCTCTCAAATGCTCAGTAACCCTTGTAGTCATCTATATCTGGATTGAATTTGATTTAATAGTAAAAGCTGTTTTTCTCTTGCATCGAGTGTGTGCTTCGTTTTAGTTTACAGTTATTTCCATTAGTAATCACTGAAGTATCACA
>PHNY01124646.1:5058-15480 GCA_003724115.2 Anethum foeniculum | reverse complement strand
AACAAACATTTTCTCTCTCTTCACTTTTTGTAATAATGATACATTTTAATGATAAAGTATTATATAGGGAATGGATATAAGGAATGTTGTTGGAGATGAGAATAGTTATTGATGTCTTAAGATATTAGGATTCAATATTTTATATTAAATATAGAAAATAAATTAAGATGATATTGGAATTGCTCTAAGATATTGGACTTGGATGAGATCTGTAGCTTTGTGAAGGCATCTTTAAAGTCATCAACACACATGTGAAAATTCTGACATTCAACTTGATTATTAAATATATTGGTACTAAAACAGTAGTACCATATTTCATTGGACTTTCTATATTATTATATTCATAGCCCCATCATACAAAGTTTTCATTTTTTATTTCTAACATGCTGTATCTCTAGCGCATTAACAATAAAATAAGGGCATGTTTTGATAAGTCTACAAGTTAGGTTAGATTAATTATGTCATTTGATGAGGGCAATGTCTTTTCGGTTTGATTCTCGATTTGATTCTCGATTTGATTCTTGCTCAGGATACTTAATCTTATTTGATTATCAAGATCTTGAGGTTTAGGACAAAATTATAAAGAGATAACGTTAATTAAAAGATTAGGCCAACGAACTCGAATATTTTATTAGAAGAACCGTGAAATACATCTAATCTTATTCGAAAACACAAGGAAAAAAAAGAACCAATATCCTACATATCGGACCAAAGTGAGAAAACAGGGATACTCTGCTCGTGCCTAAAGAAGTTGAATGGATCAGCCAATGACTTAACCAAGACCAACTTATCAAAATTAACACCGAAGTAACGCTTGCCCCATTTACTAGCCTGAGCATAACTTGTACTCCCTGTTGGATTATTCTGACCCATCCAGACATTCACATAGTTCACATATGCACTCCTAGGATTGCTAGTAACATAAGGAGTAAGATACTCATCTACTGTCCTCACCCAGTCCATTCTTGCAGCTTCTTCAGCACATGTCTCACGACTTGGACATGTCACGGCAAAGAAGTTGAACATGTACAAGTACCCTGCTCGGTAAGGGAACGGTAGCGCGGTGGCGGAAATTTCATTCATTCTACCTCCATAGGGAGTGTACTGTAAGAATGCCTGGTTATCAGGGAGTTGAAACATGTAATCCCACAGGCCTAGTAATCCTTTTACTGGCATTGGTTTTTTGAAGAAATCTGATCTTCCTTTGAATGCGGGACGAGGTAAAATTGTTTTATCGAGTAAAATCTCGGGTGGTGCCTGGACTGGAAACTGTGAGAAAAATACCATAGCTTGGATGTAACTAACTTCAATAAGATCTTCTTTAACTAATCCCAACTCTGGCAATTTTTCTCCCATTATTGCAAGAACTTCAGTGGCTCGTCCGAGGTATAGTGACTCGAAATTCATTTGTATCGTCTTCTTATCGGATCTGGTACTAGAATTACTTAGAATGACTTGTCCATTGCACCTGACAGGGCGCAGCCAGAAAATTAAGTTAGCTAAAATGTTTCGCAATATCCAAGAATTTTTAATTTTACGTATCAAAATTGAACTTTTAACTACAAATATTACTAATATATCTCCTAGCACTGTGTTCCAGTAAAATTTCATGTTCGCTCAGGGTTCGAGAATCAGAGAAGACATAATAAAAGTTCAATGGGATTGACTAGAAAGTAACTTAATTACCTGATGTCAAGTTCTTTAGGCAAGACAGGAGCAACGGATTGCCACTTGTAGAAAGTACTAGTCATGTCTTCTTCCAATGTTCTAAAAACCCGAAAAACTGTGACAATTGGAGGAACAGGTACTAAGTTAACTCTCCATGACACAACAACTCCGAAACTTCCACCACCACCACCTCTGATTGCCCAGAACAAATTTTCACCCATGGTCTTCCTAGTTAAAATTTTACCATCAGCACAAATTAAACGAGCATCGATGACTTGATCTCCAGCCAACCCGTATTTCCTTCTCAACATACCGTATCCACCGCCACTCAAGATCCCACCAACACCAACGTTAGACCATAGTCCAGATGGGAACCCGTAAGCTGAAGTGGCCCTGCTGATGTAATAGTAGAGTTCACCATTAGTAACACCACTATCAACCCATGCAGTTGCGGTAGACATGTCAGCAGTGACTTTATTAATGTTACGCAAGTCCAGTACAATAAATTGAACTGGTGAAACATAAGAGAAGCCTTCGAAACTGTGGCCACCGCTCCTGATTCTCATTTCTAAGCCTGTTTTCTTGCAACAGTAAATGACATTTTGGATTTGAGATTCGGTTGTTGGGGTGACAATAACAAGAGGTTTCGGGGTGGAGGCTTGGGCGAAACGGAGATTATTAATGGAGTAGATTAATGCATCATCGAAAGTAGAATTAGCAGGGGTGTAAATAAGTTTGGAGATTGTAGTTGAGTCAGAAGACTTGGCTAGGCATTTTAGAAAGTCATCTGATTTGGTTGCTGATGAAGAAAAATAGAAAGTTGATAACAGAACAAGAAAAGGTATCAGTGAAGTAGGGAGCTTCATATTGAGATTTGGATCAAGTTGTGTAAAATGCAAGTGTTTTTATGTTCTTATATAGGAAGAGATCTTGAGGGGTGCAGCGCAGGTGGGATGAACCTATACTTTTTGTAATAGAGACATGTGGGGAGCGGTGGTGGATGGGTTCAATAATACAAGCTTTTGGACACGAGGCCACCATGGCTATAGTCATTAGTCAGCATCTTGAATGATAATATGATGAAATTTCAACAACCCTTTTCATCTTTATTAACTTTCTGTACTAACCCTTTTGTCACGTTTCATTTCATAGTAGAGCCTAAAATTGAGAAGATAACATTTGCAGTAAGATATTTCATTCACGTTTTTTTAATGCATTTCCAAATTTCTACCCCGTGACATTTCGAATCATGATATCAGTAACTGGGGAGATTGTTCTGGACAATTTGGACATTAACCAGACAACACAAACTTGATCCTTTCTTAATGTGGTTTACCTTAACAAATTTATAAAAATTATAAAAGTCGCCATGAAACGCGTCGTGGTTGCCATTTGAAAGAAATGCAACAGCACGGGAACGAAACATAACTATTTATCCAGAAGAGCAGAGGAGATCCGAATACCCTGTCGTGCCATGTTTCATATTCAGGGTATTGACAAGGGAATAAGGGCATGTTTTGATAAGTTTATATGTAAGGTTTTTATCAATTACTATGTTATATCTGTTTATTAAGACCATGTGATCTTAAAAGAGTCTGAAACATTATTTTTAGAACTAAAATAGCCAAAGAAATTCCAACAGTGATGGATGCACATATGTTTTATTAAACGAAGCGTAAAAATACATCCAGTCTGCGAAACAAATACAAACATTCTAGTAAAAACAACCTAGAACACGAGCAGATGGAAAGAGTTCAACCAAGGATCAATCAATTCGGATCTACATATCGGATAAAAGTGAAAAAGTAGGAATACTCTGCTCGTGTCTGAAGAAGTTGAAGGGATCAGCCAGTGTCTTCACCACAACCAACCTATCAAAATTAACACCAAAGTAACGCTTACCCCATTGGCTAGCTTGAGCGTAACTTGTAGTCCCTGTTGGATTATTCTGACCCATCCAAACATTCACATAATTCACATAAGCACACCTAGGATTGCTCGTAACATAAGGAGTAAGATACGTATCCAAACTCCTCACCCATTCCAACCTTGCAGCTTCATCTTCGAATGTCACAGCAAAAAAGTTGAACATGTACAAGTATCCAGCTCTGTAAGGAAATGGCAGAGCAGTTGCGGAGATTTCATTCATTCTACCACCATAGGGAGTGTATTGTAAGAATGCTTGTTCCGCAGGAAGTTGGAACATGTAATTCCACAGGCCTAGTAATCCTTCTACTGGCACTGGTTTCTTGAAAAAATCTGATCTTCCTTTGAATGCTGGACGCGGTAAAATTTCTTTGTTTAGTAAAATCTCTGGTGGTGTGTAGAGCGGAAATTCTGAGAAAAATACCATAGCTTGAATATAACTAACTTCATGAAGATCCTCTTTGACTAATCCCAATTCTGGGAAACTTTCTCCTAGAATTGCAAGAACATTAGTGGCTGGTCCGAGGTACAATGATTCAAAGCTCATTTGCATTGTCTTGTTATCCGATCGGGTACTAGAACTATCCAGAATGACTTTCCCAGTGCACCTGTCAGGCCGTAGCCAAAAAACTTATAAGCAAGTCGGGTAAAAACAAATTATAAAAGATACTCCATCTCATTTTTCATTTTTATTTGCCAAATTTCCTAATTTGTATGTGCCGAAATTAATATGAACTGTTTATATAATTTGATTGAATAAAACGTGGAATTTTATGCTAGCAACTTACCTGATGTCAAGTTCTTTAGGTAACAGAGGAGCAACAGATTGCCATTTGTGGAAAATGTTCGTCATGTCTTGCTCCAAAGTTCTGTAAATCTTGAAAATTGTGACAATCGGAGGAACAGGTACTAGATTAACTCTCCATGACACAACAACTCCGAAGCTTCCACCACCACCTCCTCTGATTGCCCAGAACAAATTTTCACCCATGGTTTTCCTGGTTAAAATGTTACCATTAGCATCGATCAAACGAGCGTCGATAACTTGGTCTGCAGCCAAACCATATTTCCTTCTCAACATTCCGTATCCACCTCCACTTATAATCCCACCAACACCAACATTTGACCATAATCCCGATGGGAATCCGTAAGCAGACGTGGCCTTATTGATATGATAGTAAAGTTCACCATTTGTTACACCACTATCAACCCATGCAGTTGCGGTTGCCACGTCTGCAACGACTTTATTAATGTTACGCAAGTCGAGTACAACAAATGGAAGTGATGAAACATACGAGAAGCCCTCGAAACTGTGGCCACCACTCCTAATTCTCATTTCCAGACCTGTTTTCTTGCAACAGTATATGACAATTTGGATTTGAGATTCGGTTGTTGGAGTGATGATTACTAGAGGTTTGGGAGTTGAGGGTTTAGCGTAACGAAGATTGTTGATTGAGTAGAGCAATGCAGCATTGAAAGTAGAGTTAACAGGGGTGTAAACAAGTTTCGAGATTGCGATTGAGTCAGAAGACTTGGCTAGGCATTGGACAAAATCATCTCCTGGGGCTGCGGATGAAGAGAAACAGAGAGATGATATGAGAAGAAGGGAAGCTAAGAATGTTATTAGAAGCTTCATTTTGAGAATGAAAAGTGTAAGGATGTTGTGTACTTAGTGTGCATGGTTGTGTGGTTTATATAGGGAAATTTTGAGGAGGTGCAGATGGCATGAACTAATTTTTAATCGTGACATGTGGGGTGATCGGTTCGAAAATGAAAGGTTTTAGATAAATTATATGCACGAGGCACCATGCATGGCTGGCTAATTAAAGTTTCATGAATTAAGAAGATATTAAAACCTCAATATGCCCCCCTTCGTTTACTTCGAATTGATTACACAGACAAGATTTGCAGAGAGATTTAATTTTATTAGGGCTATTTCTGCAATTATACAGGATTGCTATTTAGGTTGTCTGCACTCTGCTGTATAGTATGGGAGTTTGGCAAGTTCCTACAAAACTTTGAGCTCAAGCTTCCATAGTGATAACTTTAGAGATATAAGAGAAAAGTAGAATCTTTTATTATAATCGACATCAAGTTTAATACATGTCTCAATACTTATAGAGAAAATCGGTATAGGCTAAAATCTCGTAAATATCCTTAATACAATAATAATAATAATAATAAATTAATAATAATAATAATAATAATAATAATAATAATAATAATAATAATAATAATAATAATAATAATAATAATAATAATAATAATAATAATAATAATAATAATATATTCTATCATCCCCACAAACTCAAGATGCTGCAGCAGCGATGAGTATTGAGAGTTTATCAGACAAGAAATGGAAGCGCGAAATGGAATGAGCCTTTGTTAAAATATCAGCAATCTGAAGCGAAGAAGGAACATAAGGCAATGTGATAGTGCCATGCTGCAAATGATGGCGAGTAACATGACAATCAATCTCAATATGTTTGGGACGCTCATGAAATACCAAATTACGTGCAATGTATATTGCACTCATATTATCACAATACAACGGAGTAGGACGAGAAAGGCTAACACAAAAAATCTGTAAGTAACCGATGTAACCAAACAAGCTCACAAGTAGTGCAAGCTATTGCACGATACTCATCTTTTGAAGACGATCCGAAAATAACATCTTGTTTCTTACTCTTCCATGAAATAAGAGAATCACCGAGAAAAATACAAAAACCAGTTGTGGATTTACGATCCTTAGGATCGCCATCCCAATCAGCATCACTATAAGCACGGAACTCTAAAGATGAGGTAGAAGAAAACAAAAGACTTTGAAACTGAGTCCCTTGAAGATACCTGAGAATATGAAGAACTGCAGCCCAATATACGGTAGTGGGAAAAGTGACAAATTGACTAACTACATGAACATCATGTGCAATATCCGGACGAGTAACAGTAAGGTAAACAAGGCTACCAACAATCGTACGATATTAACTAGGATCCGCTAGGGGAATACCATCAGATGAAGAATATCTAGCATTCATCTCTAAAGGAGTTTTCACGGTCTTGTTATCAGTAAGACGTGCACGGTCAAATAAATCAGCAATGTACTTAGATTGAGACAAAAGGCATCCTTTAGGTGAATCAGCAACTTCAATTCCCAGAAAGTAACGGAGCAAATTCAAATCTTTCATAGCAAAATAACGAGCCAATCTACATTTCAATGACTCAATACCATCACAATTATCACCCGTAATAATCATATCATCAATATATAAAGACAATAGGATACGACCAGCACTCGTACATCGTATAAATAAAGCAGAATCCTGATGACTAGGATGAAAACCAAGTGAATGAAGTACAGTAGTGAACTTTTCAAACCAACAACGAGATGATTGACGAAGTCCATAAATAGATTTATGAAGTCTATAGACATAACCTGGTTCATGTGGAAGACCAGGAGGGGGTGTTATATAAACTTACTCGTGAAGATCACCATACAAGAATGCATTCTTAACATGCATTTGAAATATTTTTCATTTACAAACAGAATCAACTGCAATCAAAGTACGAACAGTCGTCATCTTAGCAACAGGCGCAAAAGTCTCTTCATAATCAAAGCCATACTCCTGAGAGTAGCCTATAGCAACAAGTCGAGCCTTATAACGTTCAACATATCCATCAAATTTTGTTTTAATTTTATAGACCCAACGACAACCAATTGCGTGTTAAGTAACCAGTTGCTCTAAAACCTTAAGGTGTTAGAGGAAGGCCCCAACAGGATTTAATATTACAACAAATATTTTTAACACTCCCCTCAATCGTACGATATTTTTCGCTCGAACCTGAGTCCCTCCATAAACTGGGTTCTGATACCATGATAATTTTAGAGATATAAGAGAAAAGTATAATCTTTTATTATAATCGACATCAAATTTAATACATATCTCAATACTTATATATAAAACCGGTATAGGCTGAAATCTCGTAAATACTCTTAATAATAATAATAATAATAATAATAATAATAATAATAATAATAATAATAATAATAATAATAATAATAATAATAATAATAATATATTCTTACAAATACCGAAAAGAAGAACTTGATTATCGTTCTTGCAGGAATAAACCAGAAGACATAACTGAATCTGTAACACATCTACGTATAAAAATAATCAATATAGCTTATATATCCAAAAAAAATCCAATTTTTTTTCAAATTAAATAACATGAATAAAAGACGAATTTTATTTGTGAGCGCATATGTATGCACGCGGAGTATGATATTATTGTTACGAAAATTACCAGTTAAAAAAATTTGCAACATTTTGTGGAATCTTTAACATTTTTCAAATATGATATTAGCCGTACTAGCTTATAACCTGATGCAAGTGTTTTTATTAAAAATTTTATTTTTATTATTGTTAAATATAATTAAGTGATTAAAATAATAAAATTAATTATTATTTAATTATTAGTTAGTGATTAAATGATTAAATAATATAAAATAATATGTAATTAATGAGATTTGAATCATTTTTAAAACCACCTTAATATATTTGTGAACAATTCAATTTATATAATATCGAAAATTATGTATAAAAGTAAAACTCAGTTTAATATGTCTATGTATGCCTGTACGATTTCTTAACTCTTATTATAATCTTCACAGAAAAAAAATGCATTTTAAAATATAATCCTTAGCATCACGCTCAAGTCAGGTCAAAACTGGACGATTTTGATGACACGAACTTCAATCGCAGATCGTAGATTTTAAAAGGAAAAGATAATTAAAAAACAAGTCCATTGTTCCAAAACCTATAATTTACTTGAGATTTGTTATTTTTACTTCAATAATGAGGTGCATGAGATCTTATACCCAACGTTCTCGAATCATTTTTCCAGCATGACATGCGCGGATATGGTGCCCGGAAAAGTAGTGATTTTGTAAAGCGCAAGGCATATCAAAAGTAATGCTACAATTATCAAAATTTTGTACCAAAACTTGTCTAAATAATACATGACGAAATATAATTAGTGGTACATATGTATGCACGATGAATATATCATTTAATAAAAATTATTACCAATCATCTCTTGCTATGTGTAATTTGTTACTCCCTCTGTTTTTTTTTATTTGTCATTTTGACTTTTAGCACATATCTTTAGGTTCATTGATCTGATAGTAAAAAATATTATTTTTGATTAATTTTTTTTCTGAATTAAAGTTTTGATTGTCTATTTTTATTCAGAAAAAAAAAATTGAAAAATAATTAATTTTAATATGTGGTCAAATGACCTAAATATGTGTGCCAAAAGTCAAAACGACAAATAAAAAAAAACAGAGGAAGTACAACTTTTGGGACAAATTTTTGGTACTTCTATCATTTCTCTATCAGTAATGATATGTTATTTTTTATATTAAATACTTCCTCAGTCTTAAATTACTTGTCCTATTTGACTTTTACATGTATTTTAAGATGTATTGATTGTATAGTTTCGTTTATCATTTTTTAAATTTTCTTTTTTTAATAAAAGTTTAAGATTCAAAATTTTATTTTAAATTTTTTTTTAGAAATAATAAAAGAAGTTATGCGGTCAATACACCTTAAAATACGTATAAAAGTCAAAGGCGACAAGTAAATTGAAACGGAGGGAGTAAATCGTAAGACGCACTCGCGGATCCAGAGGCTTGGTTCTCTAGGCAATCATCAATCAATATATACTTATATAATATAAGGAAAGACGAGAGCGTTTATGTGGCGTCTCTCAAATCGCGGCGTTTATGTGGCACCTCTCATATCGTCTTATTCTATTTTTCTAATTTTCTCAAATTTTTTAATTAATAAATAGAGAAAATTTTAATTATCTTATATTCTCCTAAACTTTCCACTTAACTCAAATTATCTTCTTAATATATTATTCTAAAATTTTTTCACTATATCAATAAACTTTCCTCTTAACTCAAGTTATCAAATTACCATTTTATTATTCTCCTAAAATTTATTTTCAAGTCAAAAGTTAATTACCACATTTTCTCTTAAACTTTCTCCTTAACTTAAATTACCATGTTATAATTTTGCTAAAATTTCTCTATTAGATTATTATTCGCTAAAACTTTATTTTCAAGTCAAAGTTCTTATCTTAATACTCTCCTAAATTTAAAGTCCTATAATATAGTTTAACAAGGAAATAAATAATCTTATATATACATAAGTGTAAATCGTTTGACTTGAAAAAAAAGAGTAAGTTGTATTTTAAACTTTATTTTACATATTATAATGGTTTTGTCACTATTTGTTTTGTTAAACCTTTAAATATATGTTATTATTTGATTGATTTTATGATTTTAGAATACTTAATTGATTTTATGATTTTCGAATACAGCCTTTTGCCCGAGAAGAACGAATGATGTTGTGGATCGGTTTGATTTAGAGATTCATTTTATTATTGAGGCTATTTACTTATAAAGGTATTGCTTGATATTCAAATTTAAGTAATTTATGTTTGTTAATTTCATTAGCACCTGTGTTTAAAACTTTTTTTTTTTTGCATATTATGATACTTTTGTCATTATTTGTTTTGTTAAGCTTTTAATTGTGTATTATTGTTTGACTATTTTTATGATTTTAGAATGATTGATTGATTTAATGATTTTAGAACGCAGCTTTTTGTCCGGCTTTTTTTCCGGAAAGAACGGAGGATATTATAGATCAGTTAGTTTTAGAATTAATTGATTTTATAATTTTATAACGCAACCTTTTATCCGGGAAGAACGGAGATACTATGGATCAAGGATACTATGGATCAGTTAGTTTCAAATGTTAG
>PHNY01124565.1:1105-23130 GCA_003724115.2 Anethum foeniculum | reverse complement strand
TACAAAGTATAAATTATGTTATAAACCTAAGCTATTATATGGTATAATCCTAAATAATATATTTTTAGAATTTTTGTTAAATGTGCGCCTCGCTTCAAAGAAGCGTGCGCTTCGCTTTTGCGCTTCGCGCCTAGGCTCCAGGAAGGGTTTGCACTTCAGTGCGCTTAGTGTTTGCGATAACACTGTATAGCACATAACTCAGATCGTCAAAAGATTTGGCTCGGTGCGTTTAAAAATGTAATTTGGTCAAAATACGACTTTTCAGTAAAAACCTGACTCAAAAATGATTGTAAAAGACTCGACCTTTTGATAGATAAAGGAATTGGGTCTCGAAAGTATTTTAAATAGAAGCGAAATATTTTTCTGAGTCTAGACGTGTTCGTTTCGCTTAAACAGACGAACGGTCTATTTATTATGACTAAAATAGAATAAATCAATTAAGAATAATATTAATTGATTATTCAATATTTTATAAATTTCCAAAAGTTGAAAATAATCTTAAAAGTATTATTTAACTTAATTATAAACAAATATATTTTACTTAACTATTTATAAATAAAATTAACTGATTAAATGAATGAATGAATTAATTAAATAAAAAATAATTAATTAAAATCATTTATAAATAATTAAATTAAATTTTAAATGTTTGAAGATAATATAGAAATAATTTTCTAGAATTAAAAGAATTTAGTTAATTATTTAAAATAATCAACTAAATTAAATTTTAGAATTAAATAAACAAATTTTGGAATTACTAATAGATTTTTCAATTAACTTTAAAACAAAAATCCATTAACAGCTTTCACGAACAGTTTTGGGGTTCTCTGGATCAAACACGGGTCGAAGGCGGGTCAACAGCCGTGTCACGAAGAACACCGGAACCCGCCGACTTTTTCTACAGTTTTCGGCGAATGGCTGAAACATCGGCCAGCCTCCGATTAGCTCAAATGGCACCATTTGTTTAAAATTTCAGTCCAATTTGACACCACAAACACCCAGCAACGCGAATACAACAACAGTTAATACAAACCAACAGCCGAACTTCAAATCTGGCAACCAAAAGCCAAATAACGAACTCGACGATTACTTAACCAAAAACAGCGATTAACCTATGAAAACGAAGCTCCGGAATCATACAATCTATTCATGGCCTTGATAACTTTAAACAATCAGCAACAAACCCAGAAAATCAAATTTAAAAACAGGGAAAAACGAAGAACTCGTTTTCACACTTCCGGTAACAAAGCAGCATGAATATATACACTAATTGACTGCAAATAACGTGTGGAAGCTATTTATGAACTCTAAATTAGTGAACAAACAACACAAGGTAAGAACCCCAAATCGGTTCCCACCGGAAAAACGAAGGTTACGAATCACTTAACCTTAAATCATGAAATTAGTGTCAAAAGATCGGGCTCGTTGAGATCTTCGATTTGAATATTAGATCACCAACGGCTTTGTAACGCTCCTGGAATCAATTGATTAAGTTGAAGAACGGATTTAGCACCCCCAAGCTTATCTACCATTTTTGATATTATCAGAATGATTGTTGAATTTTTTTATATTTATAAAAACTGATTTTCTGCCAATTTATATTTACAGGAAATAAACCCCCATAAATTTATTTTAACGATGTTTGGATCGTTTATTTAAAATAGATAGGCCCAAAACATTTATTTACGGGGAAATAATATCTTTAATCAATTATAAGAAATATATCAAAATTTCCCAAAAATTACGCACATTTCAAAAATGCAATAATATCGAGTCGTTGCATCATTTTTAATTTTGTAAAAATGAAAGTACAAATTTTGCAGGGTTTGACGTCCTGGTAGAGTCTCGGTCCGATACTTTTTATCAAACCGAAATATTTTCTAAATTAACAACAAACCCCGAAAATAATTATATAATATTTAACCTCTCGTAAAACGAGACAGAATGCGTATAAACCACATACTACTTTAAAACGAATCCAATAAAGATATAATTTCATATAATTACACTTTAAACATGTAATAATTATCCGAAAAATATCCTGGTCAATACGGGACCCCAGATGAAATCTATCCTATAATTATTTTGAACTAGACACATTTTTAAGTTAAATTAAACACATAATATTGTATTTACCACATAATTAAATAATCACAAACAATGCAAGTTCCACATAGAATATTTTTATATTTTTAACAAATAAAATTTTGATGCGGATAAAATATTCCCTCGATCCCCAAAATTTTAAAATGAATTGAATTTACCGATATTGATAAAACAATTGGCTTTTAAATAAAATATTGAAAATAATAAAAGTAAGTAAATATTTTCCCAATACTGACGGTCGAAACAACACTTATCAACTAGCACATTGAGCATTTTATATTCAAGAAACATCACACGGAATAAAATATTCATAATTTTATTCCCTCCAAATTGGAAAACTCACGTAAAAGCATTCGCATAATAATTATAATAATTTCTAAAACACGGGATATTACAGAAAAGCTAATAAGCTAATTATTTTTTATTGCCAACGTAAGACACTTTTCATTACTTAGCTGATGTGAGATTTTTGTATTTCTCAATTTTTTAAAAGGAGCTGAGGTTTCGACGTTTCAATTTTTTTTGTTAAATTGTTGTGTTTTTATTCATTTTTTAATATTTCTGAAACCTGAATGAGAAATTTTTGAACTGTAAAATATTAAAAACTGTTATATTTGGGGTACCAGATTTAAATTAGAGAGTGTGATTCAGGCTCTAGGGTTTAGGGCATAAATGCCCTAAATCCTAAATCCTAAACCCTAAATCGGTGTACCTTTTATTAATTTCTTTTTTAATATTTATAAAATTCAAAAGAGGATTGGTGAAATCTAAAATGTTAAAAATTGTTAAATTAGTTGTGTCTTTCATTCAATTTTTTAATGTTTCTAAAATCCAAAGGGGATTGATGAATCCTAAAAAATTAAAATTTGTTAAATTAGGATATACCCTTAAATTTAAAAATACTAATTTTTTTAAATAAACACTAACACAACAATCATATTTATAATATATAAATTTTAACTAGGATGTGGGGAATAATCCAAAGTTCGCCTCACAAAATCATACAAGGACTATCCCCCACGAGTAGTAATTAAAATGAGTAAATATCACATATGATATTATATAAAATACTGATTTGAAGAGACTAATATTGCCCAATTTCTATGTGGGGAGTTTGAATAGTAGCCTCTTATATTAATTAATAAAGTTAGTGAAGCTCAATACATATACAAAGTACCATGACTTTTAAGCTTTTATTGGTCCGAAGATTTTAAACTACATACTCCATCTACCTTTTCCTGTAATTTTACTTATGTACGTGATACGGTATGTCGGTTGCCGTGTCAGATGGGCATTTCGGGCCCTTGTTTTGTCAATGAATATTCAGGGCCATATGATTTCATTTTGAGGTATTTAGGTAATTTTCTCTTTTATTTAATTGTGGTGATTTTTGTATGATGATGATGATTTACTGATGGTCAGAGGTGGTTGTGGGAAAAAGAAGATTATAATGGAAGATGAAAAAAATGGATAGATTAGTGGGTGGTGGGAGCCGAAGATGAGACATATAAATGAATGAGTAGGATTAGATCTCATATCTCATTGGAGCAAGACTATATGTATTTTGTAGAAAGCAATACCACACATATAAGGGTACTATCAAAAGAGAACAAATTACTAGATAAAATATATCCATATCAATGGTTAAGTTTTAAGTTTTGTAATTAAAATTGTTAGTGTTATATATATATGTGTGCGGACTTGCAAACTTTTTTTAATCAACACATATAACTTGAGTTCAACATTATTTATTAAATAATAATAATTTTTTTTAATATACATAATTTATAACGAGAACATATTTATAATATTTTATAATTTATTAAAAAATATTTTGTAACATTCTTTTACGAAAAATTGAATTTTTTTATGATGAGTGTTCAACAAATATATATAACTTCGAGTTAAACATCATCTGTTAAACAATAAATATACTTGTGCTGAATCCAATATATAAAATAATTTTAAATTGGTATGGTTAAGAAAACTATATTAAATTAATAACGTTTCATATTTCATATTTCTATTACTTAATCTGTTATTGGTGAACCCTAGAAGAATAGTTGAGAAATATAACAAAACTTTTATAACAAATAAGATTTCATAATTCTATACCCTAATTTGGTATTGTGAACCCCAAAATTAAATTAGGTGTATTTAATTAAAATTTTGTTATTATTTAATGAATGATGTTGAGCCCAAGTTATACATGTGTTGAACTTAAAAAAGTTTGTTTTTGATCCAGCTCTCAAACTACTTTCCTAATATAATTGTTTATGTATTTAACATGGGGCCGTTTCTATGATTGATGGAAATGGGAACAAAGTGGAATTTCAAGAGATGAATAAGGAATGAGATAAACGGTTAATGACGATGAGGTTCCCTTTCCAACACATCAATTCTCCCAACTTAATAACAGCACATAGGATCAATTTTGAATTAGTCTGTGAATGAGTTTTGGTTTTAAACTCTTTTTGCGAGGCTTATTTGAGTGTGGAAAATAAGTATATGTTATCATGTAACGTTTGAATTCCGGTGATATTTTTATCACTTGGTCTTCTAAATATATTTCGTTAGTTGCATTAGTAAAATTTGTTACATATGTGAGCTCTATGCATATTGTAGGCAAGGGTAAGGATTGCCATTGTATTCTAGTCATGGAAGTTCCACAGTTGTATTTGGAGTGACTAATAAGCTCCTGTCTGTTGGAAATTCTAAAAGTGTTATATATGCGGATTACTTATTTCTTTCCCTATTGATATAGGAGTTGCTGGAATCCAAAAATTAAAGGAGCAATTGTGTTTCATGATCAAGGTCCCCAGTCATTTGATTACAGCATACGTCTAAACCACTCATGGGCATTTTCAGGATTTCCTGATGTTAAAAGCATCATGGATACAAACGGTCCTTATCTTAATGACCTCGAATTAGGTGTCAATACTCTACCAATCATGCAGTATAGCTTCAGTGGCTTCTTAACTGTATGAACAATTTGTACTCCCTTCTCTTTATCTGTTTTATGTGTTCAATTATGCAACTGTGTTCATACTAGCAATGCGTGTATTTTCAGTTATGGACTAAATAAATTAGACTTCGATTCTCTTTTATACAATGTGCTGGCATCCTTTCGTCGGTGCATGGTTTAATTAAAATTAGTAATTTAATCACTTTTACTTTTTTCTATTCTCAGCTCCAACAAGTTGTGGATTCTTTTATTATTTATGCTGCTCAGCAATCACTTACAAACTCAGTCAATGAAGATTTGAAGTCACCTTCACAGCCATCAGTCACAAATTCCTCCCTGAAGATACCTTGGACTCGATTCAGTCCTTCAAACATAAAGCTTGCTCCATTTCCTACTCGTGAATATACAGATGACGAATTCCAGTCCATAATTAAGACAGTCATGGGAGTCCTGTACGTATCTTATATTAGTTTCTTGCATCTGTGTAGTTAAAATTATTTTGTAAAGAAAAGTTCTCTTGTCCTTAAATCTTCTGTTTTATGTCATGTCATTTATCTACTACAATTTTTATAATTTATTGACAAATATCTTTTTCTTTGGATCCCAATGAACAGTTACCTTTTGGGTTTTCTCTATCCAATTTCTCGCCTGATTAGTTACTCTGTTTTTGAGAAGGTCTGCTTCTGCTTCTGATCTGTGCATTAATCATAAGGGTCAGAGTAAATTTGGATATAATTGCTGGAGCTGTTTCATATATTTCCTAAGTTTTGCTTCAGAAAGCTTTTTGTTCAGCAAACTTTTAATTTTGATGCTTCAGGAACAAAAGATAAAAGAAGGTCTTTACATGATGGGTCTGAAAGGCGAGATATTCCACCTCTCATGGTTTATTACATACTCAATTCAGGTAGATATGTGTTTGGCTTTGTTAATTTGTTGTTGGAGCTAAACCATGGAATAGCATGAAGTAGTATTGATGCCTAGGTTTCTCACCTTTATAATTTCTTAGTTAAGGATTTAGAAATGCATAATCAAACTGGTTGCTCTTACATCTCAATGATAATATATGAGAGATCTGCCTGCTTTTTAAGAAGAATTTTGGTATCTGAATTATGTTAATTTCAATTTCAAATGTTTCGTTGTTTATCTACATTTGTCGTACTAGTTGGTGTCTCTCTACATATTATATTTACTTGAAAGATATGCAAGGGAAATTATGTATTCGAATTTTTGTAGAATTATGCCATTAACTCCGTCATTTCTATTGTGAATTCTGAAGGTTATCCTTCACTATGAGTTAGATCATGCCATAATCAGTTAAGAGTATCTCGTGGTTTGAGATAATTTGCTTAGAAGGGCTCTTTTTCTTCTTAGTAATTTTTACTTGCAAAAAAAAAAATGGCTGTCATTTTGAAGAAAGATTTGTACATTTACTATCTGTCCCTGAACTATAATTCTTGATTGTTTGTCGCAATTTTTTAAATTTTTATATGGCACAATGCATATGAGAGGCAAAGGAATCACTTTGTTTATTATGTTTTAAGCTAGTTAAGTGATGGTACAACAATATTTAGATGCAGAGCAGTAAGATGCACCACTACCTAGTAGTCAACTTTTAGGTGGTTTTAGGTTTTAATGTTATCAGATCTATATTGAAATCTACAACTTGCTGCTAATTGGGTCGTAACTTCGCTTTGATATAGTTCAAGGCTCTCATTTGCCCCCCCCCTCCAAAAAAAAAAAGTAAAAATAGATCGGAGGAATTTTTATTCTTATTCACAACTAATATTTCTGTATTCTCATCTCTTTCGTTCTAAGAGGTGATCGTAATGTATATAAATCAGTTTTACATATTGTAACTCTAGTTGCTTTCTTTACATGCTTGATACTTGCATGGTTGTTGTTATTCTGAGGCTTTCCCATGAAGTTGGTTCATTAATTTGTCTGTACATTTTTAATTTCATGCTCACAGTTAATATGAATAAAGCACCGCTTATGCCTTTTGTTTCCATGCAGTTTGCAATTTCTGCTGGAATCATTACTATATGCACAATGGGCACCCTTTTTAAGTACAGTGATAAGACACTGGTCTTTATGTACTTCTTCTTGTTCGGACTTAGTGCAATAATGCTGTCGTTTCTAATCTCTACATTCTTTACCCGAGCAAAAACAGCTGTGGCAGTCGGAACTTTGACTTTTCTTGGGGCATTTTTTCCTTATTATACTGTCAATGATCAGACTGTTTCCATGTTAGTATTTTCGTTTTGTGAGTTCTCTGGCAAAGATGTTATTTTAATGTTATTTTTAACAGGACACTTGAATTGTAGGATTATTAAAGTCCTGGCCTCTTTGCTTTCGCCCACTGCTTTTGCATTAGGATCAATTAACTTTGCTGACTATGAGCGTGCTCATGTTGGACTTCGGTGGAGTAACATCTGGCGGGTATGCTAATAATCTTATATAGTATTTAATTGGTCCTTTTCTGTTTCCTCACATTTAGTTCCTAATTCTTTCAGGCATCGTCTGGAGTGTCCTTTTTGGTCTGTCTCTTGATGATGTTGTTCGATTCATTTTTGTACTGTGCAATTGGTCTTTACCTGGATAAGGTATAACTTCGGATTTTAATATGCTGTTTTAATCTTTGTTTCAGAAATTATTGGAACTTTTTTGATGTTTATATGATTTCATTAATTTATCCTCTTGCTGACTGGCAATATTAATTATATGAATGTCATCTTTGACTTGGGAGATGTCAATACACAATATCATTAATTGCATTTTATACTTCATCATTAAATTATAGATCCATCACCTCAAGTCGGTAATTCAAATAAGGTACTAACCATAGAGCTTCCTCATTGAATTTATGTAATATCACAGCCAAGGACATCAGTCTGACTCTTGTTCATTTAGTTTGTCAAAAACATGTATTAAGACACAGCATACAAAAATTTATTACATGCATTTAGGAGACTTTAGCTGCACCAATAAATCGACGTATTAGGCCATTTTACAGGTTATCCAATAGGCAATAAAGAGACAGGTTACATGACCCTTTTTGCAACCGATAATCGTTATTCAGAATTAGCTGTTACCTGCAATTAAATAACTAATATCAGTTCTCTAATACAGCTTCATTACTATTAGGGGTTGTCTGGTTTGTTGGTATCAAGGATGAGGTGTGGGTTTTAGTATGAAGAAGACCCAGATGGTCATACCTAGTGTTTAGAAGATTTCTTTTTTTTTTTTTTTTTAAACTCATACCTCAAACCCTCAAGGTATGGGTTTTGAAACCCACAAGGTGGGTATGTGTGGGTGGTATGAAATATCAAGGGCAGTGATATTACCATACCACAAATTGATACTTGCCCACCCTTTTTGTTATATTACTTAAATGACCTTGGTTTTGCTTTGTATTTCCATTCTTCTCCTTGCCCATTAATATAATATATAATCATTTTAAAGAAAAAACAATTCGGTAAAATCGTATGTATTTAGCATTCTTAACAAATATAAAATTTATGTAATAAATAGTACTTATAATTAATAAAATTTCGTAACTATAGTTAATCCGTTATGAATGAAACCTCAAGACCGGAAAATTATATTCAATTGCTTAAGATTATTCATAGTCAAGTTTAAGAATATAGTTATCACTATCATGTTGACATCGAAAAATATTCATTTCACGGGATTATTCATTTATCGGATATTATTTTATTGAGGTTTTATTGTAACACTCACTAACACGACATATATTAATTCAAATATTATTGTTGCACTCCCGCGACAAACATTATTAATATTAATAAAATAATGATATATACAAACAAACATTACTAAGAATAAAAATATATCTACAGTTTTTTTAAATACAATATAATTAATTGATTTAACTAACAACTCAATAATATCTTAAATCAAACAGAATCAAACAGATTTGTTCTAGCACTAAACCGAATACATTGTACCAGGATTCCAGGAATGATATTCCTATCCATGCCACCCTGATTCGGTTCCTGATCCGATACCCATATCACCTCACGAATGAAATAACCTTTTGGTGAACTGAACTGTAGTTTTGTAGAACTTCAAAATTAAAGTTTTATTAAATTCTCTATTTTAATTTTATTTTGGATCATAATTTTCCTAATTTGTTAGTTTATACATTGATTGTTACATGTTAATGGTAAATTAGTAATTCTACTTTAGTATTTTGCAATTGTCACTTCGTTCCAAATGAGCTAATCAATAGAATGATACTCTAATGAGATTGCAAGTTCCGTGTATGCTCACATGCAGAATCAGGCAAGATGCATGTCACAGGTTTATACGATTTCATCAATCAAAATTTACTTCTTGAAAAACCGTATTAAAAAGTTTGTGGTTGGTAGAGGGAGGGTTCAATATAAAAATCATTTTAAACAACATACTTATTGCAGGTAGATAGTCATAATGAATAATAAAAATTTTCGTTCTCATATGGATTCTGGAGATCATGTTGGAAGGTTGAACTTTGTAGTCTCAAGTAATATATATTACTGCATACTTGTCAGCGTGACATATATTATAGCCTCAGTATATTAACTGATGTGATCAGGTTCTTTACAACGAGAATAGACCGGCTTACTCTTGGAACTTCATTAGTCGCTGGAATTTTTGGAGTAAGAATATATCCGTTGAGCACCATGCTTCTAAAGGCGAGACCAGTGATAATCTTACCACAGAAGACAGTTCAGCTGGACCAGCTGTGGAAGCCATAAGCTTGGAAATGAAGCAGCAAGAGCTAGATTGCAGGTGAAAACACCAGTATTTGAAGACACAGTATTGCTAGTTGTAACTTGCCCTCATATTAATACAATCACATATGTATATTAGATTTAACATCAATGTTCTTCTTGCAGATGCATCCAGATTAGAAATCTGCACAAGGTTTACTCTACAAAGAAGGGCGAGTGCCATGCTGTCAATTCCCTGAATCTTACCTTGTATGAAAATCAGATCCTTGCTCTTCTAGGTAAGTCATATCTCCTTGCCCCATGCCGCCACGCACCCTGTTCTCAATTTTTCAGTGTCATGGGAAAAAGGAAAATTTAATGTGGTTTTGTTTTTTTTTTGAGGGGGCCGGGGGGGAGGGACACTTGATAAGGAATTGGGTTCTTGCACTTCTATATGACTTGCCTTGGAGTAATTTTCTTTGCTCCCCCTCTTAGACATTTTCCATGTATTATTATGGAATGATGTTTTTCCTTTATTCCTGGTATTCTCTATCCTTCTCATATTTGGTCCTCATATGTTATCGTGTGCGATAATGTTGACATATCTGCAAATATTGTTGTGCTCCATGTATACATGTATTCCTATAAGCTGAGCAGTCTTTTTATATGCTACTGGCCTTCTTCCCACCCGATTTGAGTATAATTATATACACGTTCAGATTAATTAATAATTATAAATTGAATGACTTGGGAGTTGGAGGTGGGAGGCCATTTGTTTGGTAGAGTTTGGTCAGTATGTGTTTTGTTTTTTTGTATGGGAGATTTGTAGTTCTAGGAAATCAAAGCATCGTGATGATTCTTTTGATATGGAATACTTGTGCTCATTGATTGACCCTGTTTTCAGCATTTATGGTGGTATTTTATGTGTCATTGCCTATTTCAGAGTTAGTAAGTGTGCTGACACAATATCTGTAGCAGTGGTATGGGAAGGTAAGTGGTGATTGATATCATATATCTCTAAATGGCTTGGAGCCTCTGATCATGCCTATTTGTCATGTTCAGTCTGGAAAATGGTTTACTACTGGGAACAAGTTTTCTGATACATGGTTATGCAGTTGGCCCCGAGTCATTGTGCTCATCTTGTACTTGTATTTTAGTCTGTAGTTGTAATCAATAAAAATTAAGTACATAGAGGATGGTGGGATCGTTATTGTTTTCAAGCATGATAAAAATTTCATTTTATTCTTTTTTGGGGAAGAATTTTCTTGAAATTTCCATTTAAGTGTTTGTCTCAATACGTTCTTTCTCCCCCATCCTTTTTAGTGTCTTTGTGAATAGTAATACTAGAATTAATAAAGTGAGTAATTTAGAGGGTAATATGTAGATGATTTGTTGACAACCTCTTGGAAAGGCTTCTTTTCCATCATGGCCAACTGTCATCACATTGGTCTGATACCCTACTCTCCTCGTCACATACATAAAAGAAATGTAGGTAGTTATATCTTACTCGGTCTTGAGATTAAACTGTTCTATTTATTGTACTGATATTACTTCAACTTGGACATAGGCCAAATGCCTAAAAATTTATTTAGAAGCATGTACTTAAAGTAAGTTAATGTTACAGTTCGGAAAGGTTCCTGCTAGTTTTTCTATTTGGCGCTCTTTTCATATTTGCTTCTTTCAGTATTTTCAATCTACTTCTCTGTTTTTTGTTGTTCTTTTTGTTCCTTAATTTGATGTGTGCAAATTGATGGATGCTAAAATTTTGAAGGTCATAATGGTGCTGGTAAAAGCACAACAATATCTATGATTGTTGGCCTCCTTTCTCCCACATCTGGTGATACTTTGGTATTGGGGAAGAATATCCTTACTGATATGGTAACTTCATTACACTATCTTTCTAGGTCCATGATAGCATGAAGCTAATCCAACTATCGTATTCTTTAGATTACAACTAGTCTAACTATTGTTACCTCTCTCTCAACAAATTCAGATGTAGCACCTTCAAAAATCTCCATTCTAGTCAGATCATTATATTTATGTACCGGATTTAATAGATTGTTTCTCGATGCGTCACAATATTTTTTTGAGCACTATATTCGAGAAGTTTCTAATAGTTGTGTCAGATCTGTTTTCTACGATTTCGATCTGAACCGCACACTATCTTATTAGCTGGTTAAAACTAAATATCAGTATTGTGTTGTTGAACTGCTCGTTTGATTGTGTTGTGGCTTTCGGTCCTCGTTCCGAGCCTCGCTGTCCTACTATTAGAAGTGAGTTTTCCCGCTCGTCTTTTGTGACAAAACTTGTCTCGTCCATCTCCCAATCTGCCAAAAGTGTTGGCATCCTAAGTATATTATTTCTTACTCGTCTTAGGAAGATAAACAGGAAAAAACCAAACACACCTCCAAGTAGATGGGGCTGTTTCTATGAGGACCCCGGCTTACGGAAATAATCTTGGAAAGTTATGAAGTTCTCAAGTTTTTGTGAAAATAACTGCTGCTGCTATTTCTGTAGGAAGTATAGTATCATAGTTGTTAAGTGATTATACTATCCCGTGATTTGAGTTATAAAATTTGTGTCCTTCTATATTCTCAATTTATAGCTTATATAGCAGGCTGTTGTGCACAGTCTTGATTAAACTTATAACATTGATCCCGTCAAATCTATTTTTTTTCCTGTCCTGATCGTTGGTTGTGTTAAATATGGGCTTATTTCTGACCAATTTGTTTATCCTGCAGGATGAGATAAGGAAAAATTTGGGTGTGTGCCCTCAGTATGATATTCTATTTCCAGAATTAACTGTAAGCTAACTTTATTTAGTTAGATGTTTAATAATACGGCATTTGATATTTTTTACTAGCCATCTTATAGTGGTGGCTTAGAGCTTCCTAGTCTTCCTTTGAAATATTATGTTTGCTTGAATAGAATCTGGATGATTTTATATGTGTTTATGTATTTGTTTCTGAAAACTGAATGTATATGTACTATTTTATTTTTTAACTGCGTTCTTGGAGAATGAAGTGGAGTTTTGTGCTGATTTTTACACATTTTCCTTGACTAGATTTATAATAGCGGAGCATAATCTTGTCTTTACTTCTGTTTAAGGGATAGGCTGTTAGATCTTTTACTTGTAGTTCATGCAGTATTCTATAAACTGCAAAGCTTTGACTTGTTGTTATACTGCCAGGTAAAAGAGCATCTGGAATTATTTGCCAATATTAAGGGTGTTCAAGCAGACTTGTTGGATAATGTTGTGAGTGGAATGGTCGATGAAGTTAGTTCCTGACACTTTATATAATTACCTCTTCTTTAATCTGAGCTAAACAGATAGGTTATATGTACTGTTATTTATATAGTTTTTCTTCAGTTGGGTTTAATTTATTTTGTATTGCCCTTAGGTTGTTACTGATATGTTTAATGTGCTATTGTATCTCCGAATGTTTATTTTTTTAAAGATGTTAAATGTTAGCAAGCTGAATTGATATTTGATTTAACAGATACAAATTCATTACTAGTAGAATTTTATATTACATGAAGCTATTCATGCTGTCAATATCTACCAGTAGAACAGTACTCCCTTCTTAGGCGCAGGTTTTGATTCCCCCGATATTCTTGTCTTGAGGCAGTTTTCATGTAAGAAAACCATAAATCGTGAGTTTATCGATTCGCTGCAGCTTAAAAAATTTCCGGCCTAGTAAGAGGAAAGTATCTCGAACATTGAATAGGACTTGAAATCAGATACTTTGCTACAGTGACTGTCCTCACAAATGCTATCAGTTGTTCAAAGTAATATTTGGATAACCTCTTAAGTGCTAATGGACCTTGATAACACTCAATAAGTTTGCAGCTTAAGGTTCATGTTTTCAAAAATAGATCAAGAATGTCTGTATTGTTGCATTTAATTGTTTGTTTTAGTGTGACATACTGATACTGAATTTTAGGTTGGATTGGCTGATAAACTAAATATTGTTGTGAGAGCTCTTTCTGGAGGTATGAAAAGAAAATTGTCACTTGCAATTGCATTAATAGGAGATAGTAAGGTAAGCACTTTGTCAGAATCTCTTTATTATTTTTGTTGAATTTTTTACATGTTTATGTACATTAAACATACTCTTTTACAGATTATTGTTCTTGATGAACCTACTAGCGGAATGGATCCTTATTCAATGAGGATGACATGGCAATTAATCAAAAAAATAAAGAAAGGAAGAATTATACTACTGACTACACACTCCATGGATGAAGCTGATGTCCTAGGAGATCGAATAGCCATAATGGCAAACGGTTCTTTGAGATGCTGCGGAAGGTTATTTTTAAGGGAAGAAAAAATTGAGTTGAAAAAATAATGATATTCAGCCATTATTTGACTAGAATATTTTAATCTTTTTTGCAGTTCCCTTTTCTTGAAGCATCAGTATGGGGTTGGTTATACTCTTACCATAGTGAAGGTCTGATGACTTCTTATTTCAATTTAATCGGCTTGTCACTTTCTTCATTAATATAGTTGCTGATGATGATAAACAACTTGTATTTATATTAAATTTTTTCATTATCTTGTAGACTGCACCTGATGCCTCTGTAGCCGCTAATATTGTTTACCGCCATATACCGTCAGCTACATGTGTGAGCGAAGTATTGTTCTGATCTTGAATCTTGTATTTTTTAAAATTTAATTTAAAGGATAATGTGGTTTGCAAAGTGAAAGTATGATCATTTATTTATACACACAACTGTTATTACTTCTGCCAGTGCCTACTTCGATAATAAAGCTTCTATTTGTATGCTGTAGGTTGGGACGGAAATTTCCTTCAAGCTTCCTCTGTCATCGTCACATTGCTTTGAAAGCATGTTTAGGGAAATTGAACAGTGCACTAGAAGATCATTTGATAACTCACAAACAACAGATTGTGTAGACAAACAAATGTCCGGAATCGAGAGTTATGGAATTTCTGTAACAACTCTGGAAGAGGTATTCTTGAAGGTTGCAGGATGCGACTTTGATGAAGCGGAGTGCCTGGAGGAGCGAAGGGAAATTGTTTTACCAGATTATGCTGTTTCTCAAGCCTGCGAGGATTATTCTCCTAAGAAAAGATTTTGCTCTAGAATTTGTGGAAATTATATGAAAGTAGTTGGGTTTATATTCATTTTATCACACAGAGCTTGTAGTCTCTTCGTGGCTGCCATTCTCAGTTTCATAAGATTCTTAAGCATGCATTGCTGCTGTTCCTGTATGCTAACAAGGTCAACGTTCTGGAAACACTCTAAAGCTTTGCTTATAAAGAGGGCTTTATCAGCTCGTAGAGACCGGAAGACAATTGTTTTCCAACTGTTGATTCCTGCACTTTTCTTGTTTTTTGGTCTTCTATTTCTCAAGCTAAAGCCACATCCTGATCAACAGTCTGTTACATTGACAACTTCACACTTTAATCCTTTGTTGAGCGGTGGTGGAGGCGGTGGTCCTATTCCTTTTGATTTATCCTGGCCGATTTCACAAGAGGTTCTTCTTATTATTAGAAAATGTTTTTGTTGATATATATATATCCAAAATAGTGTTGCATATACTGTAGTTGCATATTTTCATGTGAATTCCTAAACCTCCTTAGTTATTTTTAAATGTGGGTTTTTTGCCATCATAATATCCTGTCAAACACTAAATCTGATCATGCAGGTTGCAAAGTATGTACAAGGTGGGTGGATTCAGAAATTTGAAAAGACAACATATAGATTCCCTGAATCAGAAAAGGTTCTAGCTGATGCAATCGAGGCAGCAGGAACAACATTAGGACCTGTCCTATTAGCTATGAGTGAATATTTGATGTCTAGCTTAAATCTGACCTATGAGTCAAGGTGTGCTGTCTTGATATCAATGCTGCCTTATATAAATGTGTTTATCATGTGTTTTTTGAACTGATTAAAAATTAGGCCAACTTTTGCAGATGTGCCATTCTAGGCAGTTTAGCTTTAAATTGTGCTTAAAATGGCTCAACACCCTAACATACTCCAAGTACACTTAAGTTCTCTAAGAGTCAATTAATTACTTTGGTTTCATGACTTGAATAATATGTTTGTCTGGTTGCAGATATGGAGCAATTGTAATGGATGATCTGTATGATGATGGAAGTCTTGGATACACAATTCTACACAACAGTACTTGTCAACATTCTGCGCCAACCTATATCAATTTAATGAATGCTGCAATCCTAAGGCTTGCCACTTCTAAAGAAAATATGACAATTCAAACACGTAATCATCCACTACCCATGACGGAAAGCCAGCGTGTCCAGCATCATGTATGCTTCTCTCTTCTGTCTACTACAACTACTGTGATCTCCTTTCAACTGAATTAAAATTTTTTGGAGTAAAGGTCTAAATGCGTCCTCGTAACAACCTCACATAGTTCATGTGGCACGAGGATGCAGTTGAATAGTGGATATAATGCAGCTAACAGAAATAAAGAATGAAAAGAGAATCTGGATTTTGAAAGAAGACACAGGTTTGCAGCAAAAGATCAAATTATTATATCTAAAAAACATTTAGACACATTTAAGAGAATCTGGATTTTGAAAGAAGATGCAGGTTTGCTGCAAAAGATCAAGTAATATTTTTTTGACACAGGTTGATATGTACAGTCAAATATTTGTGCCTTAAATAATTATATCTGACACTTCTTGAATTTGCCAATTTCTTACACTGAAATGAATTGTTCAACATCAGTACTTGAGGGCCGTGTACCAAGTCCATGTAATATAGGTCGCCAGTAGATCACAATAGATTCAGATTTACCTACACCAGTACATGGTAGGTTAAATATCGGCATCGAGATCTTGAGTTTTCATGTATTTCTATTATTATCTTTTTTGTAGACAAATTATGATGAATTCAGTTGTCAATAGCTTCCGACTGTATGGCATACAAACTTGCAGGGTTATATGCAATAACAGACAAGTAAATAAGTACTCTAGATCAGTCCTGTAAATGGCGATTCCAGACGGGATTTGTCTAAATGCATATCAGGTTTCATTTAGTATATTTCGTAACGATTGGTTTGGCTGTCTAGATAGTACCAAGAATTTGTTTGAGAGATATATAAATGAACTATTGTACTAAATCGCAGAAACTTGGCCCATCTCCTAGGTGAATTCTGGGTTTCCCCTCCCTCCTTTTTAGCAGCGATTGTATAATTATACTGTGTACCTTTTTATTAGTTTGTAAACAGTCTTCTTGATGTTATTTGATTTGCTTGTTATTAGATGATGATTTCTTGATTTTCAGGATTTGGATGCTTTCTCAGCTGCTATTATTGTTAATATTGCTTTCTCCTTCCTTCCAGCTTCATTTGCTGTTGCTATTGTAAAGGTATCTACACTCTCTCCAGATAAACTGCAATAGAGAATTTCTGGATGTATGTGCTGTGTGCTGTGTGCTGTGTGCTATATTATTTCGCGTATGTGCTTGTTATCAATTCCAGATAAACTGTTGACTGTGATTTCTTAATAGTCGCTTTACTTGTATACTTCTTGGTTGTTTCATAATTAAATAAATATAAATATTTACTATTTATGGACTACGAAATCAAAAAATTGATCGAGTTTGATTCATTTTAGTTTTTTCTTGCACCACAGAGGCAGGTATTTTATTTTCAAGCATAAGGTGTAGATACTTGAAATCTTATACGGTTGAGGTTTTTTTAAATGCTTTTCCAATTTTTGAAGATTTTGTCCCCATTTTCTTATAAGTAATATAATATTATCTTGTCATGTTAGTGAGATTTATTCAATATAGCAGCTTCAATTTGATTTCTTATTAAATATTGCTTAATTGATTAATGTCTGTGGTAATAATAACATGTTAAGCGAAAAATCTATTGACACTGTTCATAAGCAAAAAGAAGATATCATCCGTTCAATTTGAATTGGATATTAGGGTTAAAATATAATGGACACACTTATTAACTAGCCCCCAGCCCCTTCCACAACCAATGTGGAACAGACCAATAAATTTCCGTACACACACCGGGACTGTCTCAATCAAGTGATTTCTTTTACTCTTCCAAACCAGAGCATGAATACCCAACAGTCTGGTCTCAATTAATTGGCTTCCGCAGGAAGAATGTAGCCACGTAGGCTTTGATAGTGTTACTAGGTTTTATCTCAGTCTCACCAGTTAAGCTAAAAAGCCATCTCATTCTGAGGTTTTTCTCATTATCATCAGAACCCATCCCCTTCCACAACAGGGACAACCCGACAACATCCTTGTAAGTTCATTATAACCCTGGCTAAACATTTGGGACTTGCTCATGTGGAAGGATAATCAAATATTACTAGAGAATATTCTATAAAAGCTCAAAGTTTAGGGATAAGAATCTAAGGATATAATTGTGAGGTAATTCATAATACAAATAGATTTTGGTTTGATATTTAATAAAGATTCAAGTATAAAGTTGGTAAATTAGGTTTCTTATATTTATATATTCCTTTTTTGAAATATAATTTTGAGAAAACAGGTACTGAAGTATTAGTTTGGTGCAGGAACGAGAAGTAAAAGCCAAGCATCAACAACTAATTAGTGGAGTATGTCTGTTCTCTTTTTCTTCTTCTTTCCTGTAAGTGGATGCACTATTATCTGTATCATCAAAATGTTTTTTCATGAAGGTTTAATACTTTTATAGGTCTCAATATTGTCGTATTGGGTATCCACTTATGTATGGGACTTCATCAGCTTCTTGTTTCCTTCATCTTTTGCAGTTCTTCTCTTTTACATATTTGGTAAGTCATTAAATCCCAGTTGTATGAGTGTAATCAATTGATGCAGCTTCTTTAGCCAAAGTAGTTACCAACTGATACTTGGTACCTAAAAGCTGTTTATTATATATCAATACTGATTTGAGTATATAGGGTACATATATAAAAATATTGTTCTGCTTTGTGGTGTGCTATTACAACATCAGCTTAATTTGCATCTGTTTTGAGGTTTATATATACGATTTTCTGTTTTTTGTTTCACCCTTTTATGGTCAGAACTAGTGCTTGTGTTGATACTTGATAGGGTAAGGTCTATAAACATTTATTCTTATGCAGAGAACAGTAAACACTCAAAAAGAAAAACATATTCAATAATATTAATTTGTCCTCCAATTTCAATAATATTATCCCTATTTATAATAAAACTATAACATATTATTTAGTTAAAATCAGATTCTCAAGGATAGCCTGTGCTAATATTATAATTTATCTACAATTATTAATAGGGTTAGATATCGAAGTGGCCATTGTCTAATCGTGAATGTATTAAGTTTACCACCAACAAGTATGGGGTCTCAAGTCTACCACTATACCATTAAAAAGTACACTTGGTACGTATTGTGATTGCCGGTAATAAAATTGGTATATTGGCGATTATACAGTTGCTGCTTTGATATGTATAATAATAAATTTATTCTAGAGTCTTCTGAATATTGGGCTTCAGAAGCCTTTTATAATGCTCCCAATTGGTCTCTTTGGCTTTCTCAGTTGCTGTCCTGCATCATTTATTATAGTCCTCACATATTTTTTTAGCTTCTCTCTTTAGTTATTTTTTTTAAAAAAATTTACAATTAAGATTTTCTTTTGCTATTGTAATTGCATACTGTAATTATGTAGATCTTGATGTAACTATCTAGATACTGATTTTTTTAATTTTACGTGCTTTTGTTATGCTCATAGGCTGTAACTTGTGTTGGAAAGCATCTTAAAATATTCCTGATTTAATCTTTTGTATGGTTATTCAGGTTTGGAACAGTTTATTGGGAAATATTCTTTCTTACCCACTGTCATCATGCTCTTGGAATATGGACTAGCAATTTCGTCATCAACATATTGTCTTACTTTTTTCTTTTCTGAACATAGCATGGCACAGGTACATCTGCTTCTTATTCCTTTCCCTAGCACGTAAAAGACCTTTTATACTATATTGGTTGTCCAATTTACCTTTCAATACTAATGGATTCAACATATGTGCAGAACGTGGTTCTTTTGGTCCACTTCTTTTCTGGGATTATTCTGATGGTTATATCTTTCATTATGGGGGTTATACAGACCACTGCAAGTGCTAATTCTTTTCTTAAGGTTAAAAACTGTTTGTTTAATTTATACATTTCTCACTTCATCAACTTTATATTCATATCACAAAAATCGCCCAGTGTTGAAGATTTCAATTTTGAGGAATTGTATCTGCTGAGCATGATTTATGTTTAAAACTGAAAGCACATTTGGTATTGGAATCTCTTTCTATCAAACTTCCTCAATATAATATCTTGACCAAGCAGTGTATACTGTATAATTAGACAACTACTGAAATTCTTTAAGAGCGTCATTATATGTCCAAAAAGAATGTAATTTTAACTGATCCTCATACTTACTCCTTGTTAACAGTACTTTTAAGATTGGTTGTTTTTTTTCTTTAATAACTTTCATGCATATGTGCTTGTTATATAGTTTATATCACTTCTGAGCTTTGAACAATCATTTTCCAGAATTTCTTCAGATTATCACCAGGATTTTGCTTTGCTGACGGACTAGCTTCCCTAGCCCTTCTGCGCCAAGATGTAAAAAATGAAACTGGTGCTGGCATTTTTGACTGGAATGTTACCGGGGCCTCTATCTGTTATCTGGCTGCAGAGGTGCTTCTCTTAGTCCTGGGAAATCATAAAATCATACGCTCTTATCTCCTTGTTACTCCTTGCTACCTCTCTACAAGTATAAATCTTTTTGGTAGCATATAATACGGTGATGTGCTAGAGCTGGGTAATTTAGATGTATAATTAACCTTTCAGATTAGGCAAAAACCTTAAAGAGGCCATAAAATCAATGTTTATGACTGAACTATTACATTAAATTTTAATTACCGTAAATCCTTAACATGCATTATGTATTGTATAGCCAGATAAACAATGTGGAGCAAAAAGTTTTCAGCTCCAAGAAAGTGCTCTTAATATGGTTTCCTAAGATAATTCAAGTAAACTTTCCTCATAGCCATCAAAAAATCATGTTTCAAGAATTCAATGAAGTGGTGTATGTGCTTTCAGTTATCGAAATAAAATTTGAGGGAAAACAATATACTATGAACCTTGACAAACAATTTTCTTAAGTAGAGAGCTTGGTTTCTCGGGCAGAAAAGCTCTATCTTTGGGATCTCATTGAAATTTGAGGGAAAACAATATACTATGAACCTTGACAAACAATTTGCTTAAGTAGAGAGCTTGGTTTCTCGGGGCAGAGAAGCTCTATCTTTGGAACTCATTGCAAAGGCAAAAAGGGATTTTTTTAGGATGCTTTTCTTTCTGAACTACAATAAACCTCCATGTTGAAGCAGTATGCATTCAAATTATTTTCTTTATGACAGGAATTATTCATTAACTATAGAAGTATGCAACTTCAAGAACCGTCAATTTATCTTCTTCTTCTGCATCACCTTTTCTGAACCGTCAACTTATCTTCTTCTTTCTTTTTCTGTTGTGACATATTGTCAAATATTCATGTTAGGATATATTTTACATGGTGATAAACTTATCTGCTTCTTTCTTTTCTTTTTTGACATATTGTCAAATATTCGTGCTAGGATATTTTTTACATGGTGATACTTTGGAAATCAGGAAACCAGATTTAATAACTATTGTCATTTCAACTTGTGATAGGGAATATTTTATTTCCTTTTAACTCTTGGGTTTGAACTGTTACCACCTCAAAAAGTAAGTGCATTTGCCAAGGAGTGTTGCAAAAGTATAGAGAGATTATGGCGTCCAACTCCCCAAAGTCATTCAGAGCCTCTTCTACGATCGTCTCCCGAGAATGTTAATCTCGACTTTGACCTTCACGAAGATACAGATGTCCAATCAGAAAGAAATAGAGTACTATCAGGATCAGTTGATAAAGCGATTTTATACCTTCGTAATCTTCGGAAGGTACTTCTTTGGCAAATCAAAATTCCTCCACATTTATCTAAGTCATCAAAGTAGTCTGCAGAGCTAAGTAGTTTATCATTCTATTCAGGTGTATCCTGGAGGGAGGCATCGTGGAGCAAAAGTTGCAGTCCATTCATTGACTTTTGCAGTTCAAGAAGGGGAATGTTTTGGCTTCCTAGGAACTAATGGGGCAGGGAAGACTACAACCCTGTCAATGCTATCTGGTACATGACAAAGTTCATGTTCAACTTGTTATAGGAATCGTCTTACATATTGTTAAATACAGCGAATTTTATCG
>PHNY01124564.1:12586-22588 GCA_003724115.2 Anethum foeniculum | reverse complement strand
GCAACCTGTGCTAACCTATACCACTTAAACTATCACATATAATCCAATGCATAACCGCTATACACATTTCCCATTTCCACTGGCCGATGCCACACATATCTTATATGACAAATAAGCATGTCATTTATACTCACATCATATCATAAGACTTAGCGAAATCCAAGTTCTAACTCAATTACATATCTCCGTGTTTCTCGCCGCTTCGCTTAAGGTTTACACAAACACCGCTTACTTCAACATTTTTATAAAATCAAAAAATAATCTTTTTAACGCGAATCCTTCGCGAAGGCCTTACCAACTGCCTTTACCACTTTACTTAAAAGTTTCATGATCCAAAAATCCTTTTACGGTCCTTAAAAACATCCGCAAAATTGATTATACGGTAAGGGGTGATTTCGCGAAATGCCGATTATTAAAACTACCGTTTCTCCTAAATCGTAAATCCAATTCATATGATCTTTATATCAAATCGAAGCTTAAAACATCATCTAGCTAATAATGGAATTTTTGGAGTTTAACAGTTGGGAAATTGAGCCCAAAGTTACACACAAAAACAGGGGATTGAAATTCTGGCATTACGACAGCTATGTTTACATGATTTCCAAAATCGTAACTACACCAACTCAACATCCAATCACCAACAACTCAAAATCACAACTTATACAATCCATATCAGTCAAAATCTCTCAAGATCATCCACTTGTACCATATATCATTCATGGCTCATTCATTCAACAATCATAACTAAACAACTTAGATAATCATGCTATAATCGTGCTTTTACAACTTCTTCCATTATAACCATCAAAACATCTTCAAAACTCATAAAGACTTAAAGTAAAACTAGGGTTTGAAGTTGTTATACCTTCCTTGGAGTGTAAGAGTAGCTACTAAGCCTTGTTAGATCCTTGTATAGCCTTAGGAACACTTGAATCAAACAAACAAACCAAGAATCAAGACCAGATTTTAAAAAGTTACCATTCTCCTAGCTCTAAATCAAGAAAAACGAGTATCGTAATCAAGGAGGTGAGGAAAGTGGTTTCCATATATGAGTAGAGCTTCTCGAGGGCTTCGATTTGAGTGGTAGAACGCGCGAAATGGTCAAGAGAAACTCAAGATACAAGCATTTCTTTCTTTTCCATTTCCATTCCTTTTTCCTCTCGGGTTTCTTGAAAAGAAAATGGTCAAGCAAGCTTAATTCACTTGGTTGCAATCTAATTAGTTGGTTAAAGCTTGAACTAGCTTGGTTACTTTGCCTTGCCACTTGCATAAGCTCCTCCCTTGGTCGCTTAATTGTTTTACGACTCTTTATCGTTCATTCTCGTTGATTGTGTCGAAGAAACATATCCGTGGTTCTATTGTTTAGGGGTTTCTCTAAAATCCTAATAGTATCATTAATCCTTTTATTCATCCTCCTTGTAATTCATGGATCCTTTATCCTTCAACCTTAATACTTTATACTCAATTCCTTCAGTGTTTGGTGGATTTTCGGGAAAAATGAAGTGCTCGTTTTCAAAATCTGATGGCTTTTACATACACTCATATTCATTACCGAACACTAATACGGACTCAGAATTTCCATAAAAGAACTCCTATAGAGTGTGATCTGATCATATTTCCTAATCAGCAAAAGTTACTATTCATCAGGGTTCAAGGCAAAATCACTATTCATCAAAAATTTCAATTTAGTCCAAAATTTTGGGTTATTACAATGTGATTGCTGATCAGAAGGTGATTGAAAGCTTTAATGTAACATTCGATGACACCAAACATGCAAGCCTGCAAAAGGAAAAGGATTCTGAATCTTTGGAATTGATAAATGCATAAATTTACATATTTTTATACCTATTTTATTGCTCGCTTTCGTATTTTTATTTATTAATTTATCGCATTTACTTTGTTTTGCAGAAAAATAAAAGAAATAATAAAATGGGAGAAGAGCAAGGAAGGGCAAAAGAGGAAAGAGCAAAAAGATCAAAAAGAAAAAAGAGAAAAGAAAAGGGAAAAAGCAAGCTTCTTGGAAAAGGCTTGGTTGAAATGGAAGGCCATGATTAAAACAACACAACAACAAATGTAAGGCTAGGATTTAGCCAATCCACTCTAAAACCCTATTTTTCCCTATAAATAGACCTCTTCTCTTCATTATAAATAACACCCCCTAGGCTAGGACCCTAGGTTGGACTAGCTTAGTTTCAATTTCATTTTCTTGTTTTAGCTTTCTTTCATTTTGTAAATCCATCCTTAGGCTAGAACCATAGGGTGGAATAGATTAGCTTACTTTCTTGTTCTTATTTACCCATCCATAGGCTAGAACCCTAGGGGGTATTCAATTTGTTGTTCTTGTTCCTATTTAAACACCTCTTTAATTTTATGCAAATCTTGACTTTTAATTCCATTTCTCTTGTTTTTATTTTGAAGCTCTTAGATCTACTTTTGTTTCTTGGCAAATGAACTTTCATAAAATCAAAAGGAGAATCAATAGTATAAGACTACCCCTTATTGGTGAAAGAATGCCTTGATTTTACTTTATTGCATTGTTCTTGATTATCTTTAGTTAGTTTTAGTGGTAGATTTAATTTTCGAGCATTGTAGTTTAATGGGTTTGTTAGAGTAATTTATTTTGATGTTGGGTGTGTGAGTTAGTGTAGATTTTAATTTTGTGCAAGTGGATTTGTGTGTGTTGCTCTTTAATTTCCTAGATCTAGTTTATTGTTCAATTTGTGTTGTTTTGATTTATGTGTTCTTAATATGTTAATGGGTATGTTAGTTTTATTTTGATGTTTTGGAGTCGGTAGTGGTAAGTTGCACTTTTATTTTTAGATCTAGTTTTTGTTCTTGATTTTGGTGCGTTTTAATTTTTCCGGCATTTTTTATCGTTTTCCGGCCGAACTCCGTCATAAAGTTCTTTTGCATCAGGGTTTGGCTTGGTTTCTTTATAAATTTTAAGTTCTCCTGCACTTTCTTTAATGTATTGAGTTTCTCCATTTTTATTACTAGTTTAGTTTTACTTTTGATTTCAATATTCTCCGTTTTTGCATTTTAATATTAATTCACCAAATCTCCTTCCCCTGTTTTCCTATTTAGCACTTTCATTTTCCTTCTTCTTCAATCACCCCTGCCACCAGCCTAATCACCAGTCTTCTTGTGATTCAACCAACCAAACTGCTGCCTTCTTCCTTCGTTTTTCTTCGCACCAATTCATCACCACAATCCCCCCTTATATCGCCTTCGATTTCAACCGAGTTGCAACAACCCATCTCGCATCACCTCTGTTTTAACAAATCTTGTTCATCACCGCAAACTGCTACCATCTCGACCTTCACTTTCTACCTGCAGCAACCAGACCTCCATTGCCTCTCTTCTTCGCCAACACCTGCTTCCGCTGCTGTCACTACCGCGACAACACAATACCCATCTCTGTTCTTAATCGCCTGTTCACCACTGCAAACCCATCTCGCCAATCCCTTTCGATCACCTGCCAATCACCAGCCGAGTTGTGCAGTGAGTTGCAGCCATGGTCGAGTCAACAGCTGAGTCATGTCGAGTCAATTGAGTCTGTCGAGTCTTCTTAACAACCGAGTTGTATCATCCGAGTCCATTGAGTCAACCAGCTAGTTTGTACTGAGTTGTGTGACTGAGTCTTGAGTTCTAGTGAATCCAACCGAGTCCTGAGATGTCTGAGTGTCAGATAGTCTTTTATTGTTTTTGTTTTGTTTAGTTAAAAATGCAAGCTAAGCAAGATCTAATGACATAATCTTACTTGCACCAATGGCTCCTTTCCTAGGAATTTCATAAACAATGAAGAAAATGCTCCAACTCTCTTCTATTCTTCTTTTCTCTCCTCCTTCAACCAAGTGAGTACGCCCCTTCTGTATTATTTTTTAATTTTTTCCATATATAGTGTGAATGTATATGTATGTGTCCCTGTTTGTATGGATAACTGGGAGTGTAAATATTCTTTTCAATCTCTATGCCACGAGTCTATGCTGGTTATTGTAGTTTGAAAACCTTTATCTTGGAATCTAAATGAGAAGTACAAGACTTGGCGCGATTTTAAATTGTTTTTCTCTGTTTGTATTTGATGTCTTGTGATATATATGTGCGTAAATGATAGGTCGAGATGAATGGGTCTGCTTCTTGTTCTCAAAACTACCTAGCAATTGTGATAGCAAGTATACATGGAAGCATGTCGATAGAGTGACATGAGAACTGGGTGACATATTTGACATTAGTGGTTCTATTGATGGACATGAATGCCACAATCCTGGTAGTGGCGAGAGTTATGGTGCTGCTGATATAAATCAAAATCAGAGAAATATGGAAAAGAACATAATGAGTTCTGATGAAGAAAACAACATTCATGAGGATGTTGGTTCAACATTAAGAAGTCACGAATTCCTTAGACTGCTTCTCCTCCCACCAAGTTTTTGGAAGCAATTAACATCCCCGGACACTAAATTTGGGTCATATATCATTTCTTATTAGAGTGCATTCGTAATGGCCTTGTACTTTAAGTGGTTATCAGTTATTGTTTGCTGCCTTAATGATATCATAACATTGAAAGTATGCTTGTTGCTACCTTAATGATATCATAACATTGAAAGTATGCTTGTATGATGGAACTTCAACAAGTTTACACTATGACAAATTGACATAATAGTAATTGAGTTTAATAATAGATGAAATAAAAAAAATTTATACTTTTTTAGAACTTGGTTGTGTCCATCACCATTAGTCAAGGGTTGTGGGAGATCTCATAAGAATCAAGAAGTATTTCTACTCAAGACATGATGAAAAGAAATTCAGTTTTCAAAGGTGTAACAAGAAGCATGATTATATAAATATGACGCTGAAGCTCATATTGAAATATGTGCAGGGAAGTAAAAATGCGTATCATGTTGTACAATAAATCCTTTTTTCCATTAAATTTTTTTAACTTTTTTACATGCTCAATATATTGTGTTAATCTTAATCATATTAACCTAGATTTTATCTTGTTTATGATCTATAAATTTAAAATAAGGGTTTGTAACTGTAATATTCGTGAATTTTAAATAATAATAATAATAATAATAATAATAATAAATAAATAAATAAATAATTATACATTTAAACCTGGTAGGAAAGTAGTAATATATAAATATATGTATCAAATAGCCCATCAGTTATAATAAAACCCTAAAACTATATCCGTTAAATTGAGGCGCATATCAACAGAGGAGAAAAAGAGGACGAACAGGAGAGGAAGAGTGCGGCTATGTTCTATGTATTCAGTTGTGAAGTAAGTAAAATAATTCTTATTCATAAAGCTTTTACTGCAAGCAAGTTTATACTATACAAATCGAGTAATCCAATTACGTGGTCTAGTTTGGTTAATCATACCGCCGAAACATGATTTGTGTTTTTGAGTCATATACATGATATTGGTTCATATCTAATAATCAATTATTAAGTTAATGATTTTAATATATTTTCACGAACGCATGTTCCGATTTAGACACATATTAACACTCTACATATGCACTGGATTTAATTTTATGATTCTTAATATTTAAGTTATGTTCCTTATGTTAGTTAGTATTTCATTTTAGTTAATATTGACAGTGGTTGGGTTGTTAATTATGTATAGCTCTTGTAATTAATCTAAATTGTTCGATGAGTCATAAGTGTATCTATTATGTTAGATAACTAGAAGAATGAATGTGTAGATAATGATTCTATATGTAATATGTGTGCTTGTACTATAGTTATTAATATTGAAATATTGGGTACCGTGTGTAGTGATTGGCTATTGTTAGCCCAGTAGATGAAACACAAATTTAAACCAGCAGAAACCTTGTCAACCTTCCGGTAATAGTTGTGATATTCATAGTCATGTTATCAATATATTATATTATATTTACGTCGCATGGGACTGAGTTTGGCCCCTGATCATGTAGTCTAATTCGTGGCATTAATTCATTAAAAGGTTATAAGTTAAATAGGTTTAATAGTATAAACTCAGGAGAATTAGATTATATAATTATATAAAAGGTTTTGTCTAATAAATAAATATTAAAAAAATTATTATAAATTATAATTTTGTTAATAGGTCGTGAGCCGGGACGGTAGAGGGTCGCTTGCGAATATAGTTAAAGTTTGAGATTGCTTACTTTAAGGTACGGATTCTATCTCTTTTTATTCCGCGCTACTCTTATTAAGATTAAATATGTTTTACTTATTCAGTTCTGTATTCTGCTCGCTCTATTTTATTTGTTTCAAGTGTTTTTACTCTTTAAAAGTATTTCAAAATCTCTTTTCAACTATTTAAATTTTCATTTAGCGGTTTTCAAAAATAAATCTTAGACGACCTTTGTAAAATATTTGAATAATTCTTTCAGTTCCTTTCCGAAATATTTAACTGTCTGTCTCAATTCTGTTCCGAAATATTTAAGTGTATATCTCAGTTCAGTTCTGAAATATTTAAATGCTTGTGTCGTTTCGGTTTCAAAATATTTGAATATCTGTTTCAGTGATTTTAGAATTTTTCTTTTACATATCTGTTTAGAATATATATCTATATCAAGTGATTTTCAAGTTGTGCGAAATTATTTATTTGAACTCTTAGAGATATAGGTATACCGAGTTAACCAGCTGTAGGGGTACTACAGCCATGTCGCTGCGGCACCAGTGGCATGACACTTCCGTGACAGTGTGATTGGTCACGGCGTATGCTTCTGTTAGCTCTTGGGAGGAGCTTTGGCCATTTGATATTTGTTCAGGATACGTGGGTGCACCTAGATTTGATTTGTGATTTGATTTTACGGTGACGTTGTATATGCCGTACACGTTATCCGTTCTGCTGCACACATTAGGTACCCTATGATGTGTGTATTTGTATCTGTTTTGATCTCGGTATGAAATAACCTAATCCCTTGTTGTTTCAGTCATACTTGTTTTTAAAATTATAGTTTTATTATAATCTGCGAAATATTTATTTCTGATTTTCTGTTTTATAAATTGTATTCCAATCCGTACAGGCATTTGGCTCATGCTGTATTCTTTTTCTGGCAGGTGCTTATGGGGATATGGTACTGTGTGACGGAGAGCTACCCTTAGTTCGTTGAATGGGATTTTCGGACTTTTATCATTATTCAGACTTAATTATTTATTTAGAGATTCTAGCATTTATCATTATTGGTTTTAGCAATTTGAAGATTTAATATTATTTGGAGATTTTTAGATGGTTTAATTATTGTTTAGGAATTATTTTAGTGCTCTGTTTGCAGGTTTGGGATTATAAGTAATATATCCTCCTATTTTAGGAATGGGGTGTTATAGTAACACTTGATTTCATTTGTGAGAATTGTTTTGTATCATGTATTTCTATTTTGTTTATGAATTGGACTAAAATTATTTTTTATAGAGAAACAACTTGAAAATAACTTATTTATGTACAATGTAGCAAAAAAATTTTAAAAATTAAATTGCTCGTATTTATAAATACAAATTTAATATATATAATTTTGTATACTATGTATTCAATGTTGAAAAAAATAGAGTAAAATATTTTCTTATAGAGTGATTTTTGTTCTAAATTACATTCTTCTTTCACTTTCTCGCATATTCTAAAGTGCATGTAAAAGTTAGTCCTTAAAACAATTTTTACTTAGTACCTATGGAAAGTTTGCACCTTTACTTAGTTTGTTCTAGGAGAAACTTTGACATATAAATATTTAACTCACCGGTTTCCTGTAATAAACTTTATAACACAAAGGCATGAATACTCCATACTAGATCAAAATATAATGGATGTGTTGGGTAGTGTCAACCTAAATCTAAATAATACATGTAGTAGATTAGAGATAATTCTCTTGTCCATAAGTAGCCAATTAATTCAATTAGATTAATGAGGTTTTTTAGGAGTTGTAAAACATTATATATACATCATATTCTTCCTAGACATCTTAACTTTATTTTATAAATTGGTAGGGATTTTTAACATATATTAGGTATCTTGTAAAATTCGTAGAAAATTCATCGTAAGTCAAAATTCGTTGATCCTGGACTTTTTAGAATGTTCTTTTTATTATTTTCAACTTTCATGTTTTTTTCAAGAAAACGTCATTTAGAGGATTAAAAACGATGAATACAAATCTGTTTATAATTTATGTAAATTTCTGATTGATCTTCCTAGTATTTTCAAAGTTATATGATGTGTGTGTATATTTGTTTATCGAAACATGGACTACCTGATGATATATTTTAAAGTGATATATATTGTTTCATATGTGTGCTGTATAGACATTAATTTTGACTCTTCACTTATGCTATGGTTTGTGAAAATAAGAATTAGAATTGAGGGCCGTGTCACCGGGTTGTAGTGATAGTTTTCCTGTAAATTTCTGAATGATCTTCCTAGTGTTTCAATGTTATATGCTGTGTGTGTTTATTTGTTTATCGAAACATGGACTAAGAGTTGATATATTTTAAAGTGACATATTGTTGCATTTGTGTGGAGTGTAGACATTAATTTTGAATCTAGATTTATGCCTTGGTTTCTGAAAATAAGAATAAGAATTTAGGGTTGTGTCATCGGGTTGTAGTGATAGTTTTCAGAAAATTTAGGACCGTTATCGCCAAATTGTAGTGGTCGTGGTATGAATCGTAGGTTTCAAATTATTTTTGTTTATATGGTTATCGTATCGTATGTATTTAATAAGAATATTAAAGTTTATCAAAAGTTTTGATTCGTATGTTGTCGTCTTATCGTATTATATATCGTATTTTTTTATATGTCTACACATTACTTGGATGAACTAGTTGAATCGACTGGTTACTTGCTTAGCTGTATATCTCACTACTAACAAATTTCAGATTTCGTCTAATATATGAGTTCGATAATAATGGAGTTAGAGTACCTTATGTATTTCTGATTTTCTTTTTACCTGTCATTTTGTAAAAATCATCTTTTTAATATACTTTTGGATTAATAACTGTATTTTTTATTAGTTTTGGTTTAGAATTAATAGTCCGAAAAGTCGAACTGTTACAGTTTACCTAAATCAAGGGGAAGGGATTTAGTCCTAGTAGTGGTGGAAAAACTGACTAAATACTGTTATTTGATTCTACTGATTCATCCTCTTATTGTAAGAAAAGTACCACAAGAAGTGTTAAATCAGGTAGTTATGCTCCATGGTGTGCCAACAGCTATCATTAGTGACAGAGACCCTATATTCATTAGCACATTTTGGTAAGAGCTATTTAAATTTATGGGGAATAACATAAGACTTAGCTCAACATATCATCCCCAATCAGATGGTCAAACTGAAAGGGCCAATCAATATTTTTAGATGTATCTAAGATGCATGAGTAGCCAAAAACCATCTGAACCATGGCAGAATGGTGATATAATATGACCTTTCATACCTTTGCAGAATAAGGAATTCTCATGATTTAGGGGGGAATTATTATTTATTAAGTAAAAGACTGTCGTTTATATTGGAATCAAATTATAAGTTATGAGAATGTTAGGTTATAGTTTTTTATTGGTAAAATAAGGATTGGTATTGTGGCCTATCATTGGCAGCTGTGGTATTGGTCCTCACCAGTCTTCTATATATGTTTTAGCACTAAGCGTGTACTCGATTATAGATTAATGATATTCTTATTTTCTGTTTTTTCATTTTGTTTATTCTTTTTCAATTTTAGAGCTACTTTTACTAGCAATTAGTGACAGAAAGTGATGGACCACTGGAGATTGTGGGGTCCGGGTGTTTTAGAGTTCTAATAAAAGAATATATAAGTAATATCGACAAGATGATATTAGACTACTTTCTTCTTATTCATCTGTATTAAGAAGTGTTGTTGTTGTTTGTTACACAAATTTGCATGGAACATTAATAAGGCCCAATATGCATTATTAAATGATAACGATAATGTACGTGAATTTGTTGGTTTACAAATTAATCATTTTCCTTGATTTGGTAAATCTAGAAAGAAACAACTATATGCCATATGTTA
>PHNY01124458.1:11284-22005 GCA_003724115.2 Anethum foeniculum | reverse complement strand
ATTCTGATTACATTTCTAACCTACAAATACACAAAATAATTCTGAACAAATCAATACTTTGTACATATTTAGAGTATGTCCATGCATGACACTGGCTAAAGATTACACCGTGTCTAAGTAGGATTACACCGTGTCTAAGTAGTGGACCTCCACGATATATTCTTATTTTACCTTATCGCCTACACTGATTAATGCTTCATTCTCTTTCTCAAGTGCCGCTGCTTACTTCTTTGAAATATTAAAAATTTATGAATTAATTAAAATAGACACTATAAGCTTTAGCTTATAGTATTTATAAAACATAGATCATGTTAGTTTATATCGTTGTTTGGCTATGTCCTTACTTGCCAAAGCGTGAAAGAATGGTATCGACTAAGACGGATAACCTTGATAATGTTTTTGTATCAAATGCAACCAAGAGGCGCCTAGCATGTCACGAAAAGTGTATTTGTTAATATTGAACGAGGGATGATGGAAGAGTTATTAAGGTCAAGAACATTAATTCTAGAAGACTTATATTTAAATTAAAATTATAAAACAAAATTATATGTAAACAAAATACTATAATCTGTAGTAGTACAAACAACCAAAAACATTTTTACAGCAACTCCCATGGATCGCCCTCGGCAGTGTACAACAAAAAATACCACTACAAATGTTGTTCCAGCTTAATGTCAAATGTCGAAGAACATATCTTTCACCAATGTCACCCCACCCCAAAACTTACTCCTAATATATACAACTAAATACATCATCCGTCCACCGGGCGATAACATGAATATACAGTCAATATCTGGAGATAAAACAAGTACAATCTAGAACATGCCCGTGCATTGCACGGGCTATAGAGCTAGTTGATCAATAATGCAGGTACATTTTTCTTCTTATGAGATTAAATTCTCTTATGATATATTTCCGATATTTAACTAAAAATTAATTATTTAATAATAAATTTGAATTATTATTACACTGTGTTTTGGTACATACATTTCATTTGAAATGATTGATTTCAAATAACATGATTTGAGTTATTATTTTAAATTCTCATATATGTACTAATATTTAAGTACTTGAATTTCAAATGAATTCAAAATTTCAAATGAGACACTTAGTCACTTTAGCCGACTTGAAATTATATAATTGTTTGTAGAAAATATTATATAAGAAGTGGAACTATGGAACTATTTCTTGGGTCTGTGTTTTGGGTTACTGAAATACTGGCCAATTAGCAATAAGTTTCGGTACTTTCTCGTATTCCATATTTTATCATAACTAGCGTTTTTTTCAATGTTCTACTCAACTCTTTTTATAATTGTACAATTTTCAATGTCAACTTTTTTTTATATAAAATGCTATATCATTCCTAATTAATATATATTCTCTCTAGCCAGTTTAAGAGTCGTTTTTGTGAAGTACACATATTAAGATTCATTAAATATCACGTCGATTTTATTCTTAAAACTGTCAAACTATAATGACCATACTTATGTGTATTAAATATTTTTAGATTTTTTAAACACCCGACTTTTTAATTTTTTTTTTCCCTCATTCACATTTTTCCTTGCAGCTACTACTTCTCTTTAATATTTTTAACCTTTATAAATGTTGATATAAAAATTCTACTCCTTTTAAAATTTTCATTCTAAATTTGAATTTTTTAACTGTAAATTTCCCTCCAATTAACCCTCTATATATTGAAAACGGGATGTATATATTTTAAAGTGGCAATAAAGAATATTTTCATGGTGTAAATGATGAACATTGATTTGAACATAATGAAGAAACTAGACCAAACACAGAAGGTGAATCTCTTTCTTTTTTCTTTGGTACATATGTCTCTATCATAATATTTTCATTTGATTGTATCTTAATATTTTGCTTACTTTTATCAGCTCAAGTGTATATTAATCTTAATCAAGGTAATTTTTTTTGGATTTCAAATATGTATGTGTGTATAGTTATATACATATATGTGTACTGTTTATAATTTTATATGTATTTCAAGAAAATTGTAATCCATTTTAGATGAAGATAATATTTTTCAAGAAGAATATGTATCTCACACTCGTGAAAGAACAAATGAATCAATCTCTATGAATGCAAATTCTTATATTTTTTATTTAAACCAGCCCCTAGTCTTGATTTGAATGAGCCTCCACCTTCAGAGCCTCCTTCTCCTGCTCACACACAAGGTAAAATTTACAACTTAAGTTTATAAATTGTTTATAAATTTATTTTTTGTTAATTTTTTAAATTTAATTCTTACAAATTTTAACCAGCAACGTTCATTTTTTTTAGTTTTAAAATTCAAGTTCATAAAAATGTTAGGAATTAAAATATATATATAATCGGTTGTGTTTAATTTTAAAAGTTATACTGGATACACTATGACATAAATAAGTTTACTGTTAGGCCAATGTCACTTGACCAATAAGGTAACAAGCTTAATATTTTAGATTAAAACAGAACATGTAATTTGATATATAACTTATATTATTGTCATCCTAATAAATTGATGAAAAATCTTCCTCAAGTTAAAACAAACTATTAGTAACAGACTGTTAGTAAGTATAGTATGGATTACATACTTACCCAGAACATTTTTACAGCTATATTGTTAAAAAAGCTAAATCAATTTACTAACTTGAAGTGCATATCAGATCTTCCATACCCAATTCACCTTTAGACGGGTTCTGTAAAAATATATGAGAAAGTAGAAAACTCTTGATTGGCCAACCATAGCACAGATGTGTTTAAAGTTCTATAGAAAAAAAAATCAGTTGGTGAACCATGTAAAGTCTCCTGTTCAAAGTTCTACAACCAGCTTATCCACTAGACACCCCCTGCCTGGATCGATTTACTAGAAACCTTCATATTAGTTGATGGTGCTTAGTTTCAATTTATAACATCAAGTTATTTTTTCTTGTTAATTTTTTTTAATTTACGTCCAAGTGTATAAACTCTTCTTCATGGCATATAATTTTTAAATTTATTATAGATATTGCTAGTGTTAAAAGTATAAATTTTTAGTATAATAATATTATTGTAAATTATAGATTTTATTTGTTATTTTAATATTCATTTTCTTTGTACCTTCGTAGGTGATCAAAAATGAGTCAGTAAGAATGATTAGATCAAAAACAAAAAATTTATCCAATAATGAGCGCCGTGCAATTTACATGGCCTTATTAAAGAAAAGTGTGAATGGAAAATTAAAATGGGGCACAACAAAGGCAGTTGCAAATAAATTTTCGGTTACGTACCATGCGTACTGTTCAACTTATCTAGAAAAGGGCAAAAAAGACTTCCACTAGAGGGTTGATGTTTCACATCGTAAAACAAAAAACTGTGATCGTAAAAGAGTACAAATATATCTTCAACAACTTAAAATTGTTCCTTTGTCTAAACGAACAACTATTTGTTCTACAGCCTATGCAATAAAGGTTGCAAAATCAACATTGTTTAGGTGCTTTAAACGTGGTGGAAAGATAAGAAGATATTCTAATTCTATCAAGCCATTTTTGGCTGACAAAAACAAGAGAAGTCGAGTTTAATTTTGTTTGTCCATGTTGGATAAAAATAGTTTTCCAAATAATCCTCATTTTGTCAATATGGAGAATATCATGTATATTGATGAGAAGTGGTTTTATTTGGCCAAGAAATCTGAAAATTATTATCTTGTTATAGATGATGGAGAGCCTCATCGAACATGCAAAAGTAAAAAATTTGTGTTAAAAGTGATGTTTCTTGCTGCTGTAGCAAGGCCACGATATGACACAGAAGGAAAATTTTTTCTGGTAAGATTGGCATATATCCTTTTGTTACAAAAGAGCCGGCTAAAAGGAGCAGTGTTAATAGAGTGGCGGGAACTCTTGAAACAAAAGTAATAACTTCAGTTGGAAGGGATATAATAAGATCATACTTGATCGAGAAAGTTCTACCGGATATTCGAGCAAAATGGCCAGATGGAAATAGGATCAGTGTATACATTCAACAAGATAATGTAAGAATACATCTTGATCCCAGTGACATAGAATGTTGTGAAGCTGCCTCAAGATATGGATTTGATATTCGTTTGATATGTCAGCCATCAAACTCTCCTGATCTTAATATACTAAACCTTGGTTTTTTCAATGCCATCTGATAGAGTATATATTTATATATTTTTTACATGATTTTATTTCTCATATTTATGATATTTTAATTGGATTTTTATTAAATAAATTTTAATATTTTATTGCATGAAGCAAGGAATCCTAAACTTGGAAGGATTGGAAGGATTTGTTGGACGATTCAACAGCCTACGTGAAGATAGCGAAATTCTCTTTCATTCTAAGGAGGTACAGAGATCAAATTACAACTAGAACGGTCCAGGCTTACTGAAGAAAAGTCAGCTACAAATTTTTCTTAGAAAATATAATCAGTTTTAGAAACATATTTGACTTTCCTCAAAGCATTAAAAATACATTAATTAGATACATATATACATCAGATATTATTATTAGATATTACGTTCCTAGAGAAGAAGAGAGAGGCTACGCTCAAGAAGGAAAGAGCTTGGGAAGAAGGGATTGCGCCTAATATAGATTTCGTCTTTTCTCCTTACTTTTTCATTATGTTTAAATACTCTTGTGTATTGGTTTCTTTTGAGATGATGAACTAATTTTCTCTCTAGGCCTTTAATGGATTATTTTGTTAATATATGAGTTGTATTTTTTTCTCTCTGTTTTTGTGGTCGTGTTAGTTGTTTATATTGGGTTGTGTTTAATGCTTCTCAAAGATTGATCACCCTTAAGATTGATTTCGTAATTTAGGCGGACTTGGAAAAGAAATCCTAAGTTAAGACCCAATCAATATATCTTAGGATTAATATTTATATTAATTTATGGTTAGGATAGGAATATACATAAACACTCTAAGAAGTCCAATTCAGACAAAACTGAATGTTATTTATACTTTTAAATTCTACATAGGATTATGGGTAGTGATGGGCATTATCCCCGACCCGTCCGTCCCCGATCCGATCCCCGCCCCAAACGGTTCGGGGATTCAGGTATTTTTTCGAGTTTTGGGCGGGGAGCGGGGAATCTTTTTTAAAAGAATCAAGGATCGGGGCCGGAACGGATTTTAGTAAATCCCCGCCCCGACCCGCCCCGATCACCGAACCACGATTTATACCCGCCTTTATCCCCGTTTCATACCTGAGAGTTCCTTGTTCATATCACTCAAATAAGTTATTATACTTAAAAAGATGGGACGATGGGGATTTGAACCCACGTCCTTTATTTGAATTTGCACTTACGTTACCGCTGTTCTACCAATGGATATGAGATGTAACTTCTAAAACTAAATAATGAACTTAATGTGTACCGATGAATGTTAAAATTCCATTAGATTTGGATTAATTATTTTTTTGTAGTTTCATTTTTAACACTCATATAATTATTTACATTTAATAAAAAGGATACAAAAAATAGTTAAAGTTTATAAGCCAAATGACCTAGATGTATAGTAATATGGATTTGAATAATAATTTGTCTAATTTTCTTTTCGATTTAATTTACTTAATTTTTATGTAGTTTAAATTTATATACAAATTTAATATATTGACACTAGGCAATATAGCCCATTATAATATTTCAAACTAACTAATCAATAATACTTTGTTATTTATAATTTTATATTTTAGAATTTAATTGCACATATAACCTAAATCTAAACAAAAGAACATTAGAAACTTAATATATGGCCAAAAGAAAGAAAAGAGATAAAAGAAACAAAAGAAAGCTTATGTTTATAAGTCTAAGTGATTTTCATAAGCCATACTAATATTAGTACAAATAGTAATTTATCTAAGTTATCTTTTAAATTTAATTTACTTGTTTTTATGTAGTTAATCTATACATAAATTGAAAATGTATTAAAAATATAGTCCATTGCAATATATTATTTGTAAATAATTTGATATTTGATATTTATGTGTTATAAGATTTTTTGCAGATGAGTATACTTTAATTCATATATTATTTAGTCAAAATAGTCTATGTTTATAAGCAAGGGCTTCAATGGACAATTGGTAAAATAATTTAGGACTTTTCGGGCTGGCCAAGAAATCAGATTATTTTTTCAAATTCAAGGATCAGATTTATGTGATGAATTAGTTTCGAGGGTTCACCACTTTCATCGGATCTCCTTTGGTAAGGACGATCATCGACGATCGTCCTAGGTATTTTATCATTTCCCTTTTGTTCTATGTATGTCTATTGTCATATTTGGTTAATTTTTAGTTGCATCAATATTCTTCTCCTCAATTGATTCACTTTTGTGTGGAAGATCTTCAACCAATGTCAATGGGTAAGTCCCATGTAAAGAGAGTCACGGACTCAGGTATAACACATATACACATGTTTCTTGTCATGCACTAAGCCGGGGTCTTCACGAAAATAGCCTCCCTATTTTTCGGAATAGGGACATGGTCTGCGTACATCTTACCATCCTCAGACCCCGTTCTATGCGGGATATACTGAGTATGTTTAGTTTGGTTTGGTTTAGTCTATGTTTATAAGCCAAATGACCTAGTTGTATAGTAATATGAATTTGAATAACAACTTTTCTATTTTTCTTTTAAATTTAACTTACTTAATTTGTATGTAGTTCATATTTATATACAAATTTAATACTTTCAAACTAACTAATCATAAGTAATTAATTATTTGTAACTATATATTTTAGAATTTTATTATACATATGGCCTAAATCTAAACAAAAGAACATAAGAAATTTTAATACGTGGATAAAAGAAACAAAAGAGACAAAAGAAATAAAAGAAAGCATGAGAAGTAATTTATGTGTACAAGCCTAATAATATTCATAAGTCATACTAATATTAATATATATGGTAACTTATCTAGTTATCTTTTAAATTTAATTTACTTATTTTTTTATGTAGTTTAATCCATACACAAATTAAATACATATTAAAAATATAGTACATTGCAATATTTCATTTGCAAATTATTTGATATTTATATGTAATAAAATTTTTTGCACATGAGTATACTTTAATTCATATATTATTTATTCAAAATAGTCCATGTTTATAAGCAAATGACCTAGTTGTATAGTAATATGAATTTGAATAACAATTTTTCTAATTTTCTTTTAAAATTAACTTATATGTAGTTGAAATTTGTATACAAATTTAATATGTTGTTTCTAGGTAATATAACACATTGTAATCTTTCAAACTACATAATAATATTAATATAAATAGTAACTTATCTAGTTGTATAATAATATAGATTTGAATAACAATTTTTTTAATTTTTTTTAAAATTTAACTTACTTAATTTTTATGTAGTCCAAATTTAAATACAAATTTAATATATTACTACTAGGCAATATAGTCCAATGTAATCTTTCAATCTAACTAATCATAAGTACTTTATTATTTGTAACTTTATATTTTAGAATTTTATTGTACTATATTATTTGAAACTTATCTAGTTTTCTTTTAAATTAAATTTATTTGTTTTATATGTAGTTTAATTTATACAAAATACATATTAAAAATATAGTGAATTGCAATTTTTCATTTGTAAATAATTTAATATTTTGTATTTACATGTTATAGGATTGTTAGCACAATTTATGAGTATACTTCAATTTATGTTATAGAATTTTATAATTTAATAATTTTAAAATTGCTTATGGCCTATTAAATAAATTTTATATATACTTTTTTAAACATACATCTTACTATTTTCATATTTTACTTATCTTTTTTATGATATATTTTACATATCTTTGAATCGTGTCTAATCAAATTCTAAGACTATGTTTTAAAATAGGGAATATCAAAATAGGGAATACCATACGACACATTGTGTAATATCCTGTGTTTCAAAAATTAGTATAATTATTATTTAAATGTTTTATGTGAGTTTTCTAATTTGTAGGGAATAAAATTATGGTATTTTATTCATGCGTGATGTTTCTTGTTCTTAAAATGCTTAAGGTGCTAATTGGAAGTTCGGCACCGATCCCTGTCAGTATCTTGAAAATATTTTATTATTTTCATTATTTTAAAAGTTTACTAAAAGCCGATTGTTCCATCAATTTCAGTAAATTGAGTTTGTTTTAAAATTTTAGGGATCGAGTGGATATTGTATCTGTGTCAAAATTTTATTTATTGAAAGTATAAAAATGTTCTGTGTGAAACCTACATTATTTGTGATGATTTAATTATGTGTTAAAAACAATATTATGTGTTAATATAATTTAAAAATGTTTTTGGGTTCAAAACTATTATGTGATAAATTTTATATGTGGTCCCGTAAGGACCAGAATATTTTTCGGATATTCGTTATGTGATAAAAATGCATTTATATGAAATTACATGTTATTTAGTTTTGTTTTAAATAGTATGTGTAGCATATACGTGTTTTGTATCGTTTTGCGTAAGGTGACATATTTTATAATTATTTTCGGGGCTTGTTGTTAATTTATGAAATGTTTCGTTTTATTAAAAATAATCAGACCGGGACCCTACCGGGATGTCAAACCCTGCAAAATTTGTACTTTTATTTTTATAAAATTAAAAATGATTCTCTGGCTCGTTATGATTGCATTTTTGAAACGTACATTAAATTTGAGGAGTTTTGATATAATTTTATATTTAATTGAAAATATTATTAAAATAAAACTTTCCCGTAAATAAGTATTTCGGGCCAATTAATTTAATTGTACGATCAATATATCGTTAAAATATATTTCAGGGTGTTATTTTTTTGTAAATATAAATATCCCCATTTATTTTAAAAATCTTAATTTTTCAAATAATTATCAGAAAATTTTCGGATAAGCTTAATTCGTTCTTCCCACAAATCCTTTGATTCCCAACGATTCACGAATCCGTTTGCTGTGTTCTACACACCAAATCGAAGCTCTCAACGAGCTCTACCTGTACATACCAACATCTTGGATTAAGGTTGGCTATTTTGTGATTTTTATGTTTTTCGATTTCGGTCGGATTGGGTTCATGGAATCTATGAATCGTTTGATGTTTTTGATATTGATAATTGTTTCCCATATGATTTAGAATCGATTGGTATAGTTATATGTATTGTTCTGTTATTTAAATGATTTAGTCGAGTTCTTGTTTTTTTTCATTTTTTTATTTCGATTTTTCATTCTTGTTAGCAATTGTTAGTTGATTTGGTTATCAGGGTTCGATTGTATGATTCTCAGGCTTTAGTTTCATGTGTAGAACGTTGTAATTGGTTAAGTAATTGCGGGATAGAGTTTTCCTGCGACCTTCGCCGGTTCTTGGTTCGAACTCGATCGGAATTAAGGAGTTTGTGATGCTTGGTTGTTGTTATTGATTCGTTTGAATTACTCGATCAATTCTGAGTTGTTTTGGACTGAAAACGCAGCTAAACCCGGTTGAAATCAAGTCGTTTGGACCCGGTTTGGACGGCCGGAACCTCATCGGAGTGTCACCGGTTTCTGGACATTCTCCAGATTCCGGCTGACCTTCAAAACTTTCCGGCGGTGCTCTTGATAAAAAGGGAGTTTGATTCATTTTTTTCCCAAACTCAAAACCAAATTGTTGTTTTTGAATTTTGTTTATTAATTAAATCAAAATTCAATTCTTATTTCCAAAATTTATTTATTAAATTCAAAAATCTAATTTAGTTAATTATTTTAAATAATTAACTAAATTATTCAATTCCCGAAAATCATTTTTTTTCAGAATTTATTTTCTGAAATATTTTCAAATATTCCATATTTGATTTAATTATTTTGGTTAATTATTTATTTAATTAATTAATTGATTAATTCATTTAATCAATTAATTTTATTTATAAATAGTTTGATAAAATATATTTATTAATAATTAAGCCAAATAATATTTAAAAAATTATTTTCAACTTTTAAAAATTTATAAAATATTCAATAATCAATTAATATTAATTATTAATTGAATTATTCTTATTTTCTTCGTAATAAATAGACCGTTAGTCCAATTTGGACGAAACGAAGGTGTCTAGACTCTGAAAAATATTTTGCTTCTATTAAAAATACTTTCGAGACCCAATTCCTTTTCTATCGAAAGGTCGAGTCTTTTATAATCAATTCTGAGTTAGTTGTTGATCGAAAAGTTGTGTTTTGACCAGATTTTTGTTTTAAAGACCCTGAGCCAAATCTTTTGAGGAAGTGAGTTATGTGTTATATGAACTATGTGCTTACGTGCATCATATGTTTTTGTGTTTAACTGGTTAAGAGTCATGTGATAATTTGATGTCTGTGATTGCTCCGTATTAGGGGAGGTTTATAGTTGAGCAGTCTGTCGAGTATTTTCGTTTAGACAATTAAAGTGGATCTTTTAATTATAGTTGCGAATCCTTCGAGACGATCAAGATCATATTTTGGACAAAGAGTAAAGGTGAATAGTATTGCATACCAGGCTTGTAGAAACTGCAAGATGGTGACATCATGAGATGACAAAATGAGTTGATTGTGTTAGTGTGAGCATGCGTAATTGCTAAGGACCAAAGGCAAGTATTTTCCCCACTATTCTACTTCCAGAATAGTTAAATGTTTTACATATCAAAATGTGCCTAGTTCTAATTATGCAAGTACGCTTCCACTATTCTACGTTCAGAATAGTTAAATTCTTTTACATATCCAAATGTTGGATCTTAAAATATATAAATGTC